>CAHIKZ030000044.1:397500-430000 GCA_903632075.3 Acanthosepion pharaonis | reverse complement strand
TATATATATATATATATATATATATATATATATGTACAGACTACATATATATATATATACATATAGTATATATATATGTGTGTGCTTGAGTGGGTGAATGTCTGTGTCTGTCTCTGTACATTAATGCATAAGTAGGTGCTTATGTGTGCATGAATATGTATGTTGTTTTCTGTGTATGTGTGTGGATGTGCATATATGCGAGAGGGATCTAGAAAAAGAGAATGAAACTGTGTGTAAGTGTGCATATAAGAGAGAGAAAGAATGGGGCTTCATCTTCTGTTTGTGTGTGCGAGTGTGTGAGAGTGTTTAGGTTATGGAAACGAGCGTTTGGTGTGCGAGTATGAATGTATGTGTGTATACGCGTTTGTGCATGTGTAAAAAACAATTAATCATTTAAAGATGAAAGTTTTATTTGTATATTTGAAAAAAAAAATCTTATTTGCAAAATGACTAACCTTGTTGAGTAAAGCCAAACATGAAAGTCGGAAGATCGGCTTTATAATCAAAAGCAGCCAAAAAAGAGTTACTGTATTTAACGACATAAAAAAGCGCATGCGCATATCAAACACAGGTTTATCTCAGCAGAGTATATTCATCTTATATTCACATCAAGCTATCAGTACATTACAAAAAACTGCAATTAGCACTTTAGATATTGCAGAAAACGTTACTGTATATAAAAAGCAAGTCAGTACAATTGAACATAAAACAAAAAATCGCAACAGGGAAAATAACCTACAATATGCTTTGGCTGCTTCGTAGGGCGGACATATTTCTCTGGAACCATATTGTAATGTACCCATCGTACCAAGTTGTGGTAATGGTAAACCATTACCACAACTGGGTGCGATGGGTACATTGTCACCATGCGCATTGTTTATTTTTTGTTGACTGCACAGTATAGTAAGGTCAGTCAGGCACCATCTGTGAGAAAAAGAGCACACTGGCGCAATTCACTCTGCCGGAAATTTGGAAACAGCATGCTGTACTGCTTGGCATTTTCGCCGGAAGGTCTAATACGAACATTTCAGAATCTTTTGTGTGTCTATCAAACGAACCTTCTTCATTTGTTTTACGGTTTATCGACCCTTTGCTTGTTATTTAAAATCAGAAAATATTTTTAAATATCAGAAATTTTGGGGGAGATAATAATGTGTTATATAGGAATAAAGTGTCCTGCCGACACTTGGGTTTGAATATAGATCGCCAGAGAATAAACACAGGCGATCCCGTTATTGAATTAAGTCGACCACGTGACCATAGATGCATAAACGCATATCTGTATAAAGTCGCGTGACGTCTGATCGATCGCTATTTTATTCTATCCTCTATTACTCTACGGACCGCTATTCTCTATTCACTATACTATTCCTCTATTCGGGTTACTATTCGGTGGTTACTATTCGAGCGAGTATTATCGAGCAAGTACTATTAGTGCGAGTGTTATTCGAAGGCGTCCGACACCAGTATTGTTCCACGGCGTTACTATAGTTGTATCTGCGATTACAAAGTCTCTACTACAACAAGCATTACGAAAGTGACAACGAGTATTCGTTGACATTAGAAAAGCGGCAACGATTGTTCGTTGACATCACAAAATTGAGGTTTAGGAAAATGTGCAGTTTTACTACGAATGCAAAATTGCATAATATCAAAACGGTGGCATTTAAAGTGGAAACGAGAGTTCGTTGACATCACACAATGATGATTTACTGATACGATTCATACTATTTAACCTATAGTTCGGATTGGGAAGAATAGGTGGATTTGTACTTTTCCCAAGGGTATTTGCATGTAAAGAATTTTCATGAGGAAAAAAGAAGAAGAAGAAGAAGAAGAAGAAGAAGAAGAAGAAGAAGAAGAAACAAAGAATTATGATGATAAGATGGATAGATAACGACACTTGACTCTTGAATGAAAGAGATTGAGAGTGTTGCCTTCCACTCAGGAGCATGTTCCACAAAGTAGTTCTTGGGAAAAGGCAGCCTGAATGGAGATCCCGTCTTTGGAATACAGACGAAATTAGCGCGATCCGACTTCGCGGAAGTAAGATGGCGTATCTCAGCATTAATGTTCTGGTCCGGAGGAATTAAAGAATGGACCTCATCTGTAAATTTGCCATTGAAATAGTGATAGGGCATCGATAGGCTTACGGTTTTGCGTCTGTGAATTAGAAACTGCAGGGTGAAGAATAAGTCTTCCCTCCACAAGACCGTGTAAACGATTTTTTAAACTTGTAAAGTGAAGATGATGTAGCTCTATCATAGATCAAGCAGAAATACCCCTTCTTTTTTATATATCTAAATAATGTCCGGTAGATAACGAGGAGGGGATAAAAAGTAGGACTTAAGCTGTATCTATTTAAACCTGGTGCTCCCGTACAATGTAACCGTCAGCCATCAAAGCCTGGCGCTTCAGGTTTCATGCCTAAAAGCTAAGCCTGAAACCAGGGTCATCATCTGATGATGTCTTTGTTGGGGATATCACTCGTGTTATTGCTGTACGAATTTATATAAACTACAACTAATAAACGTTACAAACTGTAAATTTAGAACAGGGGCGGATAACTGTAAGAAGAATTGTTCTTGATTCATTGCTGAGAATAAAAACGAGTTTTGACGTCTGCTTCGAGGGTTGGCTTGTGGTATGTTCATTGATTTTCCCATATATCGACCCTTGTTATTTAAAATCGCAACCAGTGTTTTTGTTTTGTTGTTTTTTTTTTTATTCTATTTGAGTCTATTGATTTCCGACATATCAAACTTTCAATCAATTCTCCTGAAGCAAGGCGCTAATACCACTTAGGTGCAAGGTGCTACGGGGAGAGAAAGACAATGAAAAGTCTTTAGAAGGGACAGGATACATCTACTCCTGTTCTGAAGACCAAACCTATCTACTCCTATAAACTCTTTGAGCCATGCGTTCCTGAACAATTTTAACCCTTCTGCCTGAGCTTCTGATTCAAAATTTGCAAATAGTTGATATGAAATGTTTCACGGTAGATATAAAAATAGTTATGTGTTTACCCACCGTTCAACCGGTAGCTGGGCATTACGTCATTTCTCTCTACCACTGTTCAACCGGTGGCTGGGCATTACGTCATTTTTCTCTACCACCGGTAAAGCGGTGGTCAGAGTTTAAAACGTTAAAGCAAACCTATCTACTTCTATAGAAATCATTTGTTGTTCTTTCTTAGCCTAAAGAATTTATATGGTCGGTATATAGTTAAATACTGGACTCTTATAATTGAGTTTAAAGCATTGACTTGGTTCTAGAATGGGTAAATATCGGTTGTTTATATTGGAGTCCAAACGTGATTCGAAAGGAGATAATTATAGGTCGTTCATATTTAAGCCTGTAAGCATTTACTTTGGTAGATGCACGTTAACTATTGATATGAGCCAGGCTAGAACTGTGTAAATTAATCCTTTTTAGTAGTTACACGTCTACTTATCATCTCTCAGTTGCGTCTCTGTCTTTGGACAGAGTGCGCTCAGGGGCTTCTCTGTCAGAGGACAGAGGGGCAACTGAGAAAATTATACTAAAGAGGTGACCAGCCTTGGGGAACAGCTGCCCGGGGCCGCGCCCTCCCATTGCACCAGAGGGAGGGATCGGTGCGCGCACCGAGGCCAGCGCAACCGACGGGGTTGAGAGGAATTTTTCTCCCTGTCCCGGGTGTACGCGCTCCCCCCCACCAAAATAGACCTTGTATCACATCTCGTCATAGTGGGGGGGACAGAGTAAATACCGTGCCAGGCTAGAACTTGTTTTGGGAAATAACTAAAGGTGCAACGGTAAATAACCTAGATCAATTTGAGTGCGTCGTGAGTTAAAACCTTGCTAATTATCTCTGACTTGTGACGCCGTATCAGAATAAACCAAATTTATTATTTTGACCCTGTGCTGATCTAAGCTAAAATAATCGCAGTGGACCTCGCTGTGGAACCTGGGGTAATGACATTGATAATGTAGAGAGTTCGATATTCACCAAGGCCTCATAATTGCTTCTTTAGACTTTTGATCGTGAATGGGACGTAGAGTGTATTTGGTAAATAATTATCCACATATAGCATTGTTGGTGATTCTATCAATATTTCTATAGTGGGGAGAGTGGAAATTATCATCGAAACATTTTTTAAATCAAATTTGATCTTCATATACGTTTGGGAATACCAAAGGTTGGATGTGCGGGTGTGTAATGGATGATAGCTCGTAGTTGTTAATCGGAGAGCCGAGTTCTAATTCCAGTGGGGTTCGTTATATTCACTTACGCACAAGTACCTTTGGGAAAGGTATAAATCCACGTCTTCTTCTCCCCCAGTTATGGGTTAATTAGTAAGACTTGTATCACTAAATCTTTGTTATCTAAAAATAAACAAGAATAAAAATTCATACAATCAAAAAAAAATAAAAATTGGGGTGTGGTGGGGTGGGTTCAGTAACATAGAAAGGATTGATAACCCGTAAAAACGAATCAATTAATTAATGATCTTCATATATTGGTTACATACAATGCATACAGTTTTTGAGCTACTTTCATTATATAATGATATAATATTCGAAAGGCGATATGAAATGTTGCGTCAGCAAAGAGTAGCCGGCCCAAGGCCCCAAAATCTTGGCCAAAATCAAAATTCAATCAAACAGATTTATTTAAATTCTACATATAGCACTGTTTTGTCAGCAATGTTTACTCTAAAACAAATCCACCTGCAAACCCTTTCATTCTGAATAATTGCGAGTTTTTGAAATCATTAGTAATAATAATAGTAATGGTAATATTAGCTTTTTTCTTATCAGGAAACACTTGGCATTCATTGACCAAAAAGCCAATGCTATTCGAGTTAGGCTTTTCTTTACTTCCTGACCATCGAACTGGGAGCAAAGTCTAGTATCTGTTCTCTCCATCTGTAATGGTAATGGCAATATTAGCCTTTTCCTTATAAGGAAACACTTGGCGTTCATTAACCGAGCAGCCAGAGTTACGCTATTCTTTACTCTCTGGCCATCTGGCTGGCATCAAAGTCTAGTATCTGTTCTCCTCATCTCTAATGGTAATGGCAATATTAGCCTTTTCCTTATAAGGAATCATTCGGCATTCATTGACCGAGCGCCCAGTTCTGCTCTCGATTGAAATTTCTCAAATCTTTTCCTTAAAACAATTATCAGGAAAATAACTTTATCAAGTCCACTGTTATCTTTCTTTCTATTATTAAATAGGATTCCTTCATATATGCTTGGGAATATCAGGTGCTGCAAGCTTGGATGTGCAGATGGTGTAATGGATAATGGCTCGGAATTGTTAATTGGAGAGCCGAGTTCCAATTTCAGTTGGGTTCGTTATATTCACTTACGCGCAAATACACTTGGGAATGGTATGATTCCACCTCTTCTCCCCCAGTTATGGGTTAATTAGTAAGATTTGTATCCCTAAATCATTATCTTCTCAAAAAAGAAAAAAGAAAAACATTCAAACAATCTAAAAAATATCTTCTCTATTTAAATAATCTGAAAAGCGTTGATAAGCCGTAAAATACAAAGCAAATAATCAGTAACCTTTTGTTTGGAGTGTCAACATCTTGATTATGACATTATTTTCTCTCCGCGTTAGTTGTCGCTACTGTTGGTTTGATTTGTTTTCGGTTATTTGTTACAGGTTTTTGCTTGTGATCATGTAGCGCCAGCCCAGAATATAAAGACGGTCCTCTCTAAGACGTTCAGTCTATATCAAATGCATTTGCTTTATAGATATAATTTCCCCTATTAGGTCAGTAATAATTGCTTTAATTCTAGACCACTGGAAGCTCTCTCTAAAGATACAAACATTCTTCCGATAAGCAAATAGCTAAAGCTATGCGAGGAATGTTGAAGTTGTGATAAAATCAATGGCAACGATACAAGGTGAAAATTTACTCACGGATTTAAATTCAGTTAGTGTTAAACACAGCCGAAATTACTGTTTGACTTTCTCTCTGTCACTGAAATTTATACTGTCACTTATTTACTGATACTCTAAATTATGACAACCATAAATATAGTGTCAAATTTTATTATGCATAGTCAAATATTTCTAAATAAAATTGGTATTAATAAAATGCTGTTGGTAAACATTTTCTGGTACTGCTTCAACTGATTGGTCCACTTGTAAAAGTTAAGGAAAATTTGGTTTTAATTTTCCTTGATTAACATTTGTTAGGATTGAAACATTGTTTTTTAAACATTTTAAAAGGAGTTCCTATTTATATTATCGATATAGTGTAAAATCGATCTTATATTTTTACAGAGTTATCTGGATTTTACGTTTTTATTTCAAAATGTCAAGTTTGAAACTCTGCTTACGTCATTGATGTTTACGTAAGAAAACTGACATTTAGTTATTTTCCAAAAAGTTTTCTTTGAAATAAAAACAAACAAACGGATGTATGTGTTTTATTTAAAACAAGCAATAGCAATTGTTTGTTTGGTGAAATAGATTGCTTTTTCCTTTTTTTTTTTTTTTTTTTTGTAAAATTCTTTTTAAGGAACAAACAGATATATACAATTTTGAATAAAAGGCAAATGGATATACACATATTTCAAACAAATAATTCTTTGTCAGGTGAAAAAGTATTTGACAGCTTTCGCAAAAGGATTCCTTTCAAAGGATAAACGGATATTCAAATTATAAATAATGAACAAAAATTACATAAATTAATAAAAATATGCGCGTGTCAGCATAGCTTCAAACTTGAAATTTATAGATAAAAAAATATTAAAGCCCAGATAACTCTCTAAATATCGGTTTTTCATTGGATTTATATTAAGAACAGGATCCCGTTCTAAATTTAAAAAAATCATTTTTCGATCTTGACAAATACCGTATCTTGAGGAGGATCTAATGAAGGTTAACTTGAAAATTTATCCCATAGAAATCGTTTCTCTATTTTTACGAATGGAATCACTTTATTTAAGAAGTGCCTATTTTCATACGTAATAGTCATTGCTTATTTAACCCCAGACTTTGTCAATTAAGAGACAGCGGATTTTTTTAATCGTGTTCAAACCAAGCAAGGCAGTAAAGCCACTAAGACACAAGGGGTTACTGGGTGTGGAAGAATTAGAAAACAGGAACCTCACTAAGGAGAGAGAACAAAAGAAGAGTAATCAAGAGGAGAGTAGATAGCGATTGACATTGCATTTAAATGTTTGCAGATTAAAGTTGTCTGGAAAGCCTGGAGCCGGAAGCGAGTTTCACAGGTGAGAATTGCGAGAAAAAACTGTTAATATAGAACTTACAGTTACATATAATCACCTCACTTGTAAGACACGAATCTTCTTCTCGTGAGGATGTGATAGAAGTTTGGTTTTTGTTTTTTACTCGGGGCGGATGCTTATAAAGGGTGTTTCATTAAGACGGATTATATATAAGGGTGTTTCATTAAGATGGATTATATATAAGGGTGTTTCATTAAGATGAATCAAAGTCAGCAGTAAAAAAATCATTGTTATTGGTGAAAATTTATTTATTTCTCTGCTGGATCATGTTAATTAAATTATGGCAATTATGTGTGAAATGCATTATCACCAAAATGTCCGCCAAATCTGAAAGTAAAAGAAAAAAATCATTAGACGCTTAAACTTAATTCACATTTAAAATCGGTCCAAGTTATTGGAATACCCTTTATATATTCTTGAAATCCGTTTGTCCCACGTGTGCGCATCCTAAGCACAGTTGGGTCGAAATTGTGTTAAGTTGTTGTGGTTGAAAACCACTGCCATACTCTGAGGGACGAAATTGCACCTTCAGCGTCAACCCTTTAATGTACTTGTCTCATTTGATGCTCGGGTGAGACATTGAATAAAAAATCTATTTTGGTATATCTATGGAAGCACCCAGTATATATATATATATATATATATATATATATATATATATATATATATATATATATATATATATATATATATATATATATATATGTGTATATATATATATATATATATATATATATATATATATATATATATATTTATATATTGTCACCACACGTCAACTCCTATTAGAGGTGATGTTTCTAATTAACTTGCATTATTTACATTATTCGGACTGTTATCCTTATCTTCATCGCCATATTCACAACGTATCGGTCGTTGTACGCTCCGGCCTTCTTCGGGTGATTGGAATTTCGAACCGAACCCGTTATTTCGTCCACCGAGGTCGACTGTTCTAGTTCCACGTGCCATGCCTCTTCCGGATGTCTGAGTTATTTCCCTTTAACCCAACTCGTCAAGTTTTTCGTTCACAACTGATGTGGCCTGGTATTGAACTCACAAGTCTTTTGGTCTAGTCAGTCCGAATAATGTAAATAATGCAAGTCATTATAATACCTCATCTCAGAGATAGAGACGTTTCTAGTTAGTTATTGATATGAATAACACAATCTCTAGCCTAACCATAATGTCCATCCGTCTATATTTATTTGCTGAGAAATCGGTTTTCATGTACTTCTTCGCCAAATTTGCACATTTCTGCCTGTGATTCGGACTTAAAGGCTGCAATTTGGTGTTTTCATGTCTTTAATTACCATCTTAATTGTTCGTTATCATTTCTCTCTGTTTAGATTTGTAACATTATATTATGAAAATCATTCAAGGAAAATATATATTTTTGCTTATCATCCTTTTAATGTTTCTCAATTTCTTGTTGGGAAATTCTTAAAGTTTTTCATATACGTGCCAATGTTTTTAAATATATTTTTCATAGTTATCTAATTCCTTTCACAATTTACAAAGTTCCGTTGCTATCATTTCGTAAGTGTAAAATATTTCTTTTCTCTTTTAAGGTGATATCATGGCAATCATTATATATCTGAAATTAAAAACTATATATCAATAAGTATACCATTGTATATATATTTATTTACACGATATAGGCAATGGTTGTAATAAATATGTTAAGGTATTTGTTTAATACGTACTAGTTCAGTATCTGTCGCTTCACGGGCACCAATATGATCAAATTTCAAATCTAAATTGTTCATTTAAAATACATTTTTAAAAAATTATATTCAGTTTAAATAAAGCAGTCAGAAAATAACTCCAAAGGTCAAACATTTCAGCTAATACATCTTTCCGGTTACCCAGGGGTTGTTGCCAGACAGAAAAGAAAATTAGCCCTCACAACCCACACATTTATTTCTTTATTTTCATTTCACCTCAAGGATAATGCCACGATGACGCAATGGGTTACCAAGAGTGAAAAAGAATATGAAGTTTTTAGTGGAGATAAAGGGAAATAAAAAATACCGTATTCGGGAAGACTGTTACAGTTGGTGTGGCATTTAAATTGTTGAATATTGTAGTTGGCAGGGAAACAAAAAAAAAATCAAACCGGAGTTCCACAGGCGAGAAGTGCGGAAAAAAATATAATATGCAGTTGCATTTAACTAGTTCAACAGTAAAACAGCGGTAACTAGTAACTAATATAGTAGCACTCTTAAATTCATGCAGTCGAAGCACTAAAACATCAGCGACAATTGCCATGCAAATATATGGAGAAAAGACATAGAAAAGACGTCACGTCGGTGAGAAAGTGACTGAAGTTGAAATTCAGGATTGATTAAACGCCAAACGATAGTTACTTTTTGGGTTTGTTTGACTTTGCTGGTTGTAGCATCTCAGGGCTTGAAATGTCAGAAATATCGATGATGTTCTCATCATCCTTATTGGAAGAACGCAATTTAAACCGGCGCTTTGGCAACATTCTGATACAAATTCCAAGACAAAAGAAATTTTGATAAATTGTACAACTCAGATTACTGGACACATTACTTAACTTAAAAAAAAAACATAACCTTTTACTGAAATGTTTTCCAGTTAATAATTTTGAACATAAAATCAGCTTAAATCTTAAATTAACTTATTGTTAATTGTTATTATTTTATTTTTGTTAATCATTTCACCCCAAGCAAGGCAATAAGACTCTCCGTCTCTACCTTCTATAGGAGATTTTGTAATTTCTTTTCTGTGTCTGCTAAAACTGTACTGTGTCATCTGCGTATCTTATGTTGTTAAGATTGTGGCCGCCAATGCTAAATCCCGGTAGGGTTACCAATTCTCTCAGAATTGCCTCGCTTTATCTGTTGAATAGGTCCGGTGAGAAGACGCATCCTTGCCTTACGACCCTTTCTATTTTTGTATATTCGCTGAACTCGTTCTCTATGCGCATGCATGCTGTTTGCTGACAATATATAGGCTTCTGATAGTCAGAAGGAATAGACGGCACGAGTTCTGAAAGATTGGGACAACAGAAAAGGATTTCCAACAAGCAGGAAAATAAGAAACAGCGAAATGTTTATTATCCACACAAAAAAATTAGGAATATGGCCGTGGCCATCCCAATATTTCTACGGATCTCAGTGTCGCACTTACCGTTCTCTGTCAAAACGCTTCCCAGATATTTAAACTACCGCGTCTGCTTCATTCCAGTGTTCTCGACCTGCAAATCGTATTTCGATCTCTTCTTACTGATTCGGAAAAACTCAGCAATAATCTGATTTTTTTTTTTTTTTAAACTGTAATTTTTTCTAGTTTCTAACGTTATGATTTAATTGAGCAAATAAAAGTGTACGTATCTCCCAGACTGCGTAGGAGCTGAATGTATTATTTCAGAGTCTATTATGTTTGTATATAGATTAAATGGCACAGACACATGTAAGTCACTGACGCACAGTACGGACATGCGCATATAATGGCACACGCCCATGCAGACAGTGTCTGAATGAAAGAGAATCAACTTTTCTTTTATAATATGCAGTTTCTGTGGTATCAAGTGTTAGTAATGCTAGTATTTATTAAATTGTAATAAAATAAATGACTATTTTATGTTGCATTAGTGCGATCGATTTCTTCGCTTGCCTGATCTAACTAGCAACATCCCGTTGCGCATGTTCTGTAGGTCAGTCATGTCTTTATTTGTTCATAATTTCTAGATCGGCATTGATTTATGCTAGTTCTCTTCTGCTTGCTATCTTCTTCTATGTACCGTGTCCCTTCAGGACCTTGGCAATCATGGCTCTCCCCAATTTTCTCTCATTTGTAGCTCTTAATAAATATATTTTTGTTATCTCTCCTAAAACTTATTCCGTCATCCATTTACTCAAGCTCTCTAAGTAGGATATGAGTTGCTCCCCCCCTCTCTCTCTCTCTCTCTCTCTCTCTCTCTGTGTGTGTGTTTCCTTCAATCTGTCCTGTGAGTATTAGATTTTCCAATTCCCCTTTTCGCATTATGTGCCCTAGAAATGTTAACTGTCGCTTCCTGATGTTAAGTATATGTTTCATTTTCGCTTCCATTTTATCTATAACTTCGTCCTTGTTCCCATGTATCCTCAGCATCCACCTGTAGAACCACATTTCTCTCTGTACATTTCTAAAATAAGATATTGCCACTATTTATACTATTTACATTGTTTGGGCAGCTGTCTTTATCTTTATTGTCAATCTACACCCGTGGACGAAATAAAGGGTTCGGTTCGAAATTCCAACGTATATCACCTGATGAAGGCCAGATCGTACAACGGCCGAAACGTCGTGAATATGACAATAAAAATGAAAATAGTCCCAACAATGTAAATACTATAAATAACCATATTTCTATTAATTCAAGTCTCTTCTTCATCTTTGAGGAGATTGTCCTGCATTCACTGCCATAAAGGAGGATTGATATCACATAACGGTTCAATTTTTCTGTTTCTTAATACTCTGCTTAGCTTTTGCAATGCATTTCTGGCTATCCCAAGACACCTTGGGATTTCAGTGTCACACGTTACGTCGTCTTTTAAAACACTTCCCAGATATTTAAATTTTTGTACTTGTTTCATTTTGCCATCAGCAATTGTGGGTTTACTATTCACTAAAAGCTGTGATGATCTTTCCTTTGATTAACAAAGTTGCGCCGGCTTAAACTTTCCAAAAGAAAATCTTCACTCTACAAAAAAAAAAAAAAACCTTTTGACCATGTGCTATGTCTTGTAACCTTTTCAGTCAATCAAAGTTTACCTGTCATTTGAAACTGATGCGCCTAAGATGGCCAACATTTTGACACTGAATAGAAAGAGGCCTATCTTGATGCAAGCACATTTCAAAAACTGTCGGCACAAAACTAATGAAGTAAAGCATCGAGGTTGAACTCTACCCTTAAAATCCATCGGGCGTGTCAGTTGGTTATCACATTTTTGGGGGACCCGGATGCAGATACACTTTAGCTGGTGTAGACCAGAGCGGGCCAATTCAAAAATGCTTTCTGTTAGTTTGTTGATATCGTAAGACACCAACTGTATGTCGAGATTGAATAGATTACCGATGGCTGGCAACATTGTGCCACTACTAATAATGCATACTTTCTCGGAATGTTGTATTTGATTTATGAGATTTTTATGGTTGTAGTTCAAAATGGTCATTTCTTTTGTTCTAACCTAATAAATAATGCTGGACTCAAAGGACATTTTTTTTCAAACATTTCTACAATCACCGTCTATCGTGCCTTCCTTTTTGAGTGGGAACAAACTTTCTTTTCATTATTATTTTTTCTGTTCTTTTTCTTTCTTCTTTTTCCTTTAATTTATTTTCTTTTATTTTTCATTTTTCTTACCTTTTTCTTTTCTTTCTTTTTCTTTTTTCTTTTCTTTCTTTTCTTTTTTCTTTTCTTTCCTTTCGTCCTTTTTTATTTTATTTTTATTTTCTTTCTTTTTTCTTTTCTCTTTCTTTTCTTTTTCTTTTCTTTCCTTTTCGTCCTTTTTTTTTTTTTCTTTTCTTTCTTTTTTCTTTTCTCTTTCTTTTCTTTTTTCTTTTCTTTCCTTTCGTCCTTTTTTATTTTATATTTCTTTTCTTTCTTTTTTCTTTTCTCTTTCTTTTCTTTTTTCTTTTCTTTCCTTTCGTCCTTTTTTATTTTCTTTTTCTTTTCTTTTTTCTTTTCTCTTTATTTTCTTTTTCTTTTTCTTTTTCTTTTCTTTTCTCTTTCTTCTTTCTTTTTTCTTTTCTTTTCTTTTTCTTTTCTCTTTCTTTTCTCTTTCCTCTTTCTTTTCATTTCTTTTCTTTTTTTTTCTCTTTCTTTCTTTTTTTTTTTCTTTCTTTTTCTCTTCTTTTCTTTTTTCTTTTCTTTTCTTTCTTTCTTTTTTCTTTTCTTTTTCTTCCTTTTTCTTTTCTTTCCTCTTTCTTTTCTCTTTATTTTCTTTTTTCTTTTCTTTTTCTTTCTTTTTTTTTTCTTTTCTTTCCTTTTTCTTTTCTTTTTTCTTTTCTTTTTCTTTTCTTTTTCTTTCTTTTTCTTATTTTTTACTTTCCTTTTTCTTTTCTCTTTCTTTTGTTGTTCTTTTCTTTCTTTTTCGTCCTTTTTTCTTTTCTTTTTTCTTTTCTTCCTTTTTATTTTCTTTCTTTTTCTTTTCTTTCTTTTCTTTCTTCTTCTAGTCATTTATTTTCTTTTCTTGCTTTTCACTTACTCTTTTTTTTCTTATTCTTTTATTCATTGTGTTTCTTTTATTTTATTTTCATTTTTCTTTTCCGTTTTTTCTTTTCTTATCTTTCTTTTCTTTGTTTATTTTTTACATTTGTTTACTTTTGTATTTTTTTATTTTTCTATTTCACCTTTTTTCTTTTCCTTCTTTTCTATTTTTCTTGTATTTTCCGTTTTTCTTTTTCTATTCTTTTTACTTTTTTCTTTATTTTTCCTTTTTCATTTTATTCTCTTCTCTTTTTTTACTTTCTTTTGTTTAATCGTCTTTTATAAAGCTTGGATTGGCGCCCGTATTTCAATAGACGCTCCGTTAGAAGAAATGTAATACAGTTTAAAATAAACGGAGCGTCTACTCAAATACGGTTATCCACTAAAAATGTCGCCTGAAGTAATATATATATATGTCGGATTATAGATAAAAATGCACGGTGGAGTAATGGATAGCGGTTTGGATTGAGGAATCGCAGAGGCGAGTTCGAATTCCAGTCGAATCCATTAAATTCACTTACGTGCTAATACCCTTGGGAAAGGTATGAAATCCTCTTCATCTCCCTCCAGCTATGGGTAAAATAGCAGGACAGACTGGGTTCTATAGCCTTGGATGGCAACTAGGTCTAGGAGAAGGACAACTCTGAATTCAAAATCTGCGGAGGGTCGTTTGGGAACCTTGTGGTACTTAGTGCACCAGGTCTCTGTATTCGTCCCTTCAAAAAGTGTGAATGGTCCTGCACGAAACCTTCATCACTATAATCAAATCTCATGTGTCGTTGTCGGGCTGTCGGTTTCCTAGAAACTGATCTGCTTGACCCTCACACGTCGAATTCGACGGGAGAGTCGACTCTATATATAATTATTTTTTTAAAAAAATGATTCCTTCGCTACATAAAAGTTCTCATGTTTCAAAAACGAGAGCCGAAAAACTGTTTCATCCTCAAGCGAAAATTTAGGAACCTAAATTTTCGCTTGAGGATGAAACGGGGCTTCATACTTTAACTCAATTTAATTTTAATAATTATACTGAGTTTTTCGGCTCTCGTTTTTGAAACATGAGAACTTTTATGTAGCGAAGGAATCATTTTTTTTTAATAATTATAATTTAAGCTCTACTTCTGTATGGAGCACTGTTTTTTTTTAAAATAAAAACAAAAATAGTAAAGAACTCTGGATTATTTAGCTAACATGTTCTTTCCTATTTTCTACATAGCTGCACACACGCACACACACACACACACACACATATATATATATATATATATATATATATATATATATATATATATGATGGATGGATTTACTAACGCGGCTAACTAATCCCTGTTGCAGATGCCTACTTAGGCCTATTTGTGTTTCTTTAACACCCACAGAGCCCACCTTTGGCTAAGCGGACCTTAGTTAACACTTTCTGGAACAGACCGCGTTATCTAGCGCGATCATCAGCCTGTACAAGGCCAGCACCTTCAAACCCTCGGTCATGATGACTTGTGACTTTGTGCTAGCACAGCCACCGACGGCTCCAAAGGATTCCGTCGACCCAGTATTATTAACAGGGTTTGGGTAAAACCATGGTATGTTTTTCGGGCACTTTCCAAAGTTGCCGTACGCTAAGATCATCTCCTCGATAAAATCAAGCAGTTACCTTCCTGACAAATCAACTATGGTGAGATTCGAAACCGTGTCCCAATGTCAGAATTGGCGATTTGAAATGCATGTCGTTCTAATCTAGATCTGTGGCCAAGACGTCCGCCTGACTCTCGAAGTGCAGCTATGGCTTTACTGGATGAGCAACGAACAACACACCTTCAATGCAAAATTAATGTCGACATTGTAATTGTTATTTGACGTGTTAGCAAAAGAACCTCATAAACGTTTGCGACTGGTTGGGTCACAAAACTTGTAGCAGTCGCATGAGGACATGAAAAAGAAAGCGCCGGCCACGAATTTGTTTCAATGGCTTCACAGGAAATGAAACTAGTTGAGCTACCCACCGAGCAAACATTAACTTTCTTATTTATTTCTTCATGTGTGTTATGAAGAGGGTTGTGGGCTGAACATTACAGGAAGGTGGAGGAAAATGGAGGCATTTGAACAGGAATAAATATAAGATTTGTTACATTTCTTTTTTTTTTATTCTGTTTTTTTGATTAACTTTAATTTTTCTTCTTTCTGTTTGTAATTACTCTCTCTGTACACCTCTTTCTTTCTTTCTTTCATATTTTTATTCGTTCTTTCATCTTTCGTCTTTTCTCTTCGTTCCATTCTATCTTCCTTTCTTTCTTTTGACTTTCTTTCTGTTCGTAATTTCGGTTGTCATTACTCACTCACTCTTTCTCCCTCCGTCTCTCTCTCTCTCTCTCTCTTCACCTTTTCTTTTCTTTCTTTCATACGTTTATTTGTTCTTTCCTTCTTTTGTCTCTTATCTTCGTTCCACTCTTTCTTTCTTTCTTTCTTTCTTTCTTTCTGTTCGTAATTTCGATTGTCTCTCTCTTCACCTCTTCTTTTCTTTCTTCCATACTTTTACTTATTCTTTTCTTCTTTCATCTTTTCTCTTCGTTTTCTTCTTTCTTTCTATCTTCTTTCTTTCTTTTACTACCGTCTCTTTTGTCATTCATTCTATTATTCTTTCCATCCTCCGCTTATTGTTTCTTTCTGTTTTTTAGAGAAGAAGAAAGAAAGAAAGAAAGAAAGAAAGAAAGAAAGAAAGAAAGAAAAATAAAATAAAGAAAAACGAAAGAAAGAAAGAAAGAAAGAAAGAAAAATCGAATGCCATGACGAAAAGAAAATGGCGAGGGTAAGTGCAAATGAAGAAGGTAGTGAATCATATCTGCATAATGTTACTTATTAATCTTGACTTGAGTTGGCAATATTATTGAATTTTCTCCCGCTAACACCGTGTGTTGGTAAACGTGCGGATTTTCTAACGTCATACAAGACAATGGCAGTGGACTGAATGGAAAATACTTTTATCATATAGTCGGATGTCACAGCTGGGAATCGATCAAGCAACCGATTTCTGTCAATCTCAGTCTGTTCATTATCTCTTTCTGTTTTCATCTCGCTTTCTTCACAATCTCTCTGTTATATCTATCTATTTATCTATCTATCTATCTACCCGTCTCTCTCTCTCTCTCTCTCTTACTTTCTACCTTACTTTCTACTTTCAAACTGTTCATATCTATCTATCTATCTATCTATCTATCTATCTATCTATCTATCTATCTTCCCGTTTCTCTCTATGTCCATATCTACCTATTCATTCACAAATTGTTCATTTCTCTCTCTCTCTCTCTCTCTCTCTCTCTATCTATCTATCTATCTTCCCGTTTCTCTCTTTGTCCATATCTATCTATTCATTCACAAACTGTTCATTTCTATCTATCTATCTATCTATCTATCTATCTATCTATATATATATATATATATATATATATATATATATATATATATATATGCCCGCCTCTCTCTCTATGTCTGTTCATATGTACGTTTCTATTCATTCACAAACTGTCCATTTCTATTTATCAATTTGCCAGTCTCTCTCTCTCTCTCTCTCTCTTTCTCTCTCTGTGTGTTCATATTTGTCTTTTTATCATATTCACAAACTGTTCATTTCCATCTATCTACCTATCTGTCCGTCTATCTCTTCCTCTCTTTCTATCTATCTATCTATCTATCATAGTCTATTTATATTCATCTGTTGGTAGATCGTCCGTGTCTTAAAAACGAATGGTGAATGTAAATATTTTCTCTCCCCTTCATTATCAGAGTAAATGAGCAAAATGAAGAAAAATCTTTCATTCTCTTTATTGATGTTGATGATCTTCAAGCGAAACTATTTTTTTGAATTTTCTCGGCGGCAATGTCAAAACAATCATATGCGAGCCAAGGAATTATATTCTGTCAACCAAATGGTAAGAGAAAAACAAAACAAAACAAAAAAAAACAGACATTCCAGCTGTTCCAAGTGAACCAATAATCATAGGTACTACTGTCTCCTTCATGTTTCACAATGTTTTCAATTCTCTGATAAGGTTGAGATTATTTCTATATTGGGATTCCTCAACAAAAGTATTGGACTCTCCTCAATATTCTATTATTATTATTATTATTATTATTATTATTATTATTATTCGTCATTGGTCCTTACCTATAACTACAGAATGAACTCTTCCTAGCACTATGTATACTACGCCTCTCAAGAAAGAGGGTCGAATGGAGTCGAGCCGATAGTCGTTCACTCCAAACCAGACTGACAGTCATACTAACACCTTCTACATCTTGTATTATCATTTCGTGTAATATACCTTCGTTATTTCTACTCTTGTGTTTGTGTTGTTCTTCCTTGGTCCTAACCTGGACCATAACATTATTATTATTTGTGTATATTATGTTTCCTGTTTTGTATACTGTTGTCATTGTTTGTTTGTTGCAACCTTTGACCTCTTTGTCAAGCCTCTCAAATATAGTTTTGCTATCCATTCACACTAGCTTATCAAGTAGATGGCCCACTGTTTTCTTCTGTCGCTTTTACATTTGATATGTTCCATGAGTGTCAAATTCTTCAGGCGCTCATTCCTTTATTATGTGTCCAAAATGGTTTCAGCTATAACTGATTATAAGTGATCTTTTTGTTTCTATTTTGTTTTAAACTTCTTTGCTTTTGTGCCCCGTCCAGGATATTCACAGCATGATTCTGTAGCACAACATTTCTACTACCTCCAGTTTTCTCCTCGTCCGTGTCGAGGCTGTCCAACATTCACTGATATAGAAGTGGATTGATATTACAAAGTAATCCATCACTCTTTTATTTGTTTGCCTGTTTCTTAATAATTTGCTTCGCTTTTGGAATGCGTCTTTGCTATTCCAATGCTCCTTCGGATTTCGGTGCCGCATTTTCCACCCGTTGTTAAAACATTATTCAATGATTTAAACTTATGTGCTTGTCTGATGTTGACATCTCCAATGCTTAGTTCGTATCTTGAGCTTTGTCTCTTGCTGATAACAGTTCATTATGTCTTCTAACAGCTGATGTTTAGTCCTTTCTTCTTGCTTTCCTTTGCTACGTTGTCTAGGAGGTCCTGTAATTTTCCTTTCGCATCTGCCGTGGTCATAATGTCGTCTGCGGATCTTATATTGTTACTAATATGCCCACCGATCATAAATCCAGGTAAGGGAGCTGGAGACCCTACCTACCTCCCTTTGCTGGCTGCCTAATTTGAATAAATTCGGTGAGTAAACATATTTTCATTTTACGCCTCTCTCAATTTTTCGTGTACCTACTCAAATCTGTTTATATCCACATTCAGGCGGTTTGCTAAAAGTATAAATTGTGGTTTTATTCTAACATCCTTCCCAAATAGATCTATTTTTACTGACATTAATATCAAATTTTGTTTGGGGAAGGAGAGATTACGACCAACATTCAAAGTGTTTTAAGCTAACTTTTCTGGAAAAGTTGTGTCAGAAGAGTTTAATGGCCGTTCTATAGAGAAAGGAGAAATTGATCTCAATGACAGGCTTTCAGTAGTGGGTCAGCTGCTTGTGCAAATGAAGATAAAGCCACAAAGGCTGATGTTCCAGTGCAATCTATTCCTCTACTTAAAGGCCTGTGCAAAATAGGTGTCGATAATATGAACAAACTCTACAAAGGTGCAAACACTGGTTGTCACCCGAGAGGTCTCATTTTGAGTACAGAGCTTCTTCGATGATGATAATGTAAACGAGGCAACTTGCACTTGATTAGAAAGTGACCAAGACGGTTCTAAGTGTCCGGTTTATATATATATATATATATATATATATATATATATATATATATATATATATATATATATATGAAAAATATAGTTTTTAAGGCGTGCTATATTTATGGGATAAAGTGCTCAATATCAGAGATAGAGCGTATGTAAATATGAATATAAAGTGAACATTGAAGACAACACTCAGAGCCGACAGGCTGTTTCATGCTAGGCGCAATCGCTAGGCGGCCTGACGATTGCGCCTAGCATGAAACCTCATGTCACCTCTGAGTGTTGACTTCAATGTTCACTTTATATATATATATATATATATATATATATATATATATAGTCCTCAAAAAGTATTGGAACGACAAGTCCTTTGTTTTTGCTGTTCACGGAAGTCAGTTGGGTTTAAGATCAAAAGATGAATATGAAACAAGAGTTCATAAATGCCCCCCTCCCCAAATCTATTATACGGGGTCTCCGCTACATCTCAATTTTCAAAGGATAGTATTAATGCTAAATACAATGTATCTAAACAAAAATTAAGAGACATGTCATAATAGATCATTTCATCTTAAATAAATCAACAATGTTTTTAGGCAATTTTTAACATCAACTTGAAATTTTTCTGGCTAAGAATAATTTTAACACTCTCAAGAAGAATAATGAATTTTAAATAATATTTTTTTCGAGACTTAGCATGAGGAAAAAAATTCCCGGATTTGAATAAAAAAAAGACGCCATAATGACGTCAAAATCCACGAAAATTCTTCATCCTTTAATATTTCTGCTTAGTTTAATTTGTAACGTATATAAATGTAAAAAGAAAAAAGCAAATGTTGATAAGTTAACGAGGGTCACAAAGCAATGCCCGAGGCCCCCAGTCAGTCTTTGCCCACCCCCAGTCGGAGGTTTCTGGGTAGTACGCAACAGCCCTGAATGTAACAACTAATGCATAAGGTAACCAACATTGCCACATCTGTGCCAAAGAATGTAAGACCCTAGCAGGACAAAAGCCATATCCGCTCTATCCATGAATCAGACGTTGGCATTACTCGAAATCGAGTCGAAGCTGTAAAGTAACAGATTGACAATAATTCATGTTTCGCTGATGGATTTATGTAAATGTCTATCACATTGTATTAAACACTGTTGAATGTCTGCTTGTTCTATTGTATCTGATTTTTTTTTTTCGATAGGCTTTTCATCCTAAACTGATTATGAGAGCCAGGACAATAACTCTTTTGATGAATATAAATTGAGAGACAGCGCAATTGAAAGAGAGAAAAAAATCACTTTGGTGTTTGGGCGAAAGAAATTCCGACGACTACAAGATAGTAATCTCAGGAATTAGGCTGCAGGGACAAAATATAAAATAAAATCCATTGAATTAACATTGATTATCAGCAAAGACGAAGTGATAAGGCAGGATACCTCTGAATAAAAATCCGAATATTTCATCAAATCTTGAAGTTGACTGTAATAGAAAAACTAACAATATTGAACGAATAATTTCAGTGAAAATCAGAAAGATATATAATGATTATTGAAATGGCTTCATTTATTACATAAATACAATACAGGGAAAGGTGTTTTCATATCTTGCCCAAGGAAAATAGTGTTAAGTGAATACAAGCAGCTTCAACGAGAATTTGAACTCAACTGCTGATTCCAATTTCTTTGATTATGATCATTAAACTGACTTTATTAATTACATATATATAATGCAGGGATAGATGGTTTTGTGCCTTGCCCAAGTTCAATTAGGATTTGAGCTCTTTGACTGATTTCAGTTTCTTTGATGATAATTAAAATGTCATTCTTCTTCATTTATTACATATAAAGAATACAAGAAGTGGTTTCATGCCTTTCATCATGGATTTATTCAATTTAATTGTGTGTGTGTGTGCTATGTGTATGTCTTTAGTGTGATCTTTTATTTTCCTAACACAGCACATTGTAGTCGAGTTCGTAGTTAACATTAAGTGTTGTTTTTTTTTGTTTTTATTATTAAGGCTTCCATTATTTTAAAACTTTTTAAAATTTTGTTTTAACCTTTTTTTCTGTGTCTAAAAAAGAAAATACTTGTTGGAACATGAGAAAAATTGAATAAAAATCTTAATCGAAATACCTTGTCTGTCGTCTTTAAGCAAACACACACACACACATATACACACACACACATATATATATATATATATATATATATAGAGAGAGAGAGAGAGAGAGAGAGAGTGAGTGTGTGTGTCTTGAGAATTGCCGAGACCACAACATTAAAAGGCACATTCCTGGCTACCTTCACAATACTGAAAAATACTTGTTGACAACATCAATAGACGATACCATGAAAATAATAAGCAATACCTTCAAATTCTCGATGTCTTCTATATCAAAAGTAACCAATCAATACACAACAAAATTTATTATGAATATAGCAAATATATATATATATATATATTTTTTTTTTTTTTCTCTGTATATATGAGCACGTGTGTCTGTTCATATCTGTCTGTCTATATCTACCTATCTATCTATCTCTCACTATATATATATATATATATATATATATATATATATATATATAGAGAGAGAGAGAAAGAGAGAGAGATATATAGATAGATAGATAGATAGATAGATAGATAGATAGATAGATAGATAGATAGATTTATATACATACACACACACATATATATATGAGAGATCGAGTGAGAGAGAGAGTGAAAAAGAGGGAGAGTTGTAGATTGAGAGATAGTGAGTGAGAGAGTGAGAGAGAGAGAGTGTGAGTGTGGATGCGAAAACTTGGGCACGAGCAAGTATCGTTAATTCTGGTGATGGGTGTGCAATTACAAAACGAGATCTTATTTACAAGTACAAGAGAAATGTAGTCGAACACACATACACAGTATAACAAGACACGGTGGCGTTCTACGTGTGGGCAGTGAATTCCCGCGAGTTATGTGTGACTGACGAATGCGTTCCTGGGGTGGAATTGTGGACAGAAAATTCGGTGGGATAGAAAGATATGGGCATATATATATATATATATATATATATATATATATATATATATATATATGTGTGTGTGTGTGTGCGCGCGAAAGCAAAGAGAGATACGAATATGGATAATATATATATATATATATATATATATATATATAGATAGATAGATAGATAGATAGATAGATAGATAGATATGATTAGACACACGCGCACAAATATACAGAGAGCAAATGTAAGATTTATATATATATATATATATATATATATATATATATATATATATATATATATATATATTATAAATTAATTGATTTAATATATGGTACATTGAGCACTATTTTGTAAAAATAAAAATATCTAAAAGAACACCGGATTATATATCTTACTGTAGGCGATCATGTATCTTTCGATACATGACTGACGAGGCAGATCTTTTCTCCCAGCAGGTTGTCATTTCTTTCTGCAGTAGACCAATTGCTATCCAAGTTTATAGAACCCGTTTTGTATTGCTATTTACCCCTAGCTGGGGGGGGAGAGAAGAATAAGATTCATACCTTTCGCAAGAGTATTAGCACGTAAGTGAAAGAAAGAAAGAAAGAAAGAAAGAAAGAAAGAAAGAAAGAAAGAAAGAAAGGGTGGAAGGATGGATGAAAGAAAGAATGGATTGATGGTTAGAACAAAGAAAGAAATAAAGGATCCATCAAAAAAGAAAAAATGGTAGGATAGATGGAAGAAAGAAAGAAAGAAAGAAAGAAAGAAAGAAAGAAAGAAAGAAAGAAAGAAAGGGTGGAAGGATGGATGAAAGAAAGAAAGAAAGAAAGAAAGAAAGAAAAAAAAGAAAGAAAGAAATGAAAAGAAAGAAAGAAAGAAAGAAAAGAAATGAAAAAGAAAAGAAAGAAAGAAAAAGAAAGAAAAGAAAGAAAGAAAGGGGTGGAAGGATGGATGAAAGAAAGAAAGCTTTAATTTAGATTCATTATATATATATATAAAGAAAGAAAGAAAGGGTGGAAGAAAGAAAGAAAGAAAGAAAGAAAGAAAGAAAGAAAGAAAGAAAGAAAGAAAGGGTGGAAGGATGGATGGATGAAAGAAAGAAAGAAAGAAAGAAAGAAAGAAAAGAAAGAAAGAAAGAAAGAAAGAAAAAGAAAGAAAGAAAGAAAGGAAGGAAAAAGAAAGAAAGAAAGAAAGAAAAGAAAGAAAAAAAGAAAAGAAAGGGGTGGAAGGATGGATGGATGAAAGAAAGAAAGAAAGAAAGAAAGAAAGAAAGAAAGAAAGAAAAGAAAGAAAGAAAGGGTGGAAGGATGGATGAAAGAAAGAAAGAGCTTTCTTTCTTTCATCCATCCTTCCACCCTTTCTTTCTTTCTTTCTTTCATCCATCCTTCCACACTTTCTTTCTTTCTTTATATATATATATAATGAATCTAAATTATATGGGGTAGATTTTATTGAAAAAAAAATGTACTTTTAAAATGTCCCAGTACGCCTTGTTCGTGGCCATGTGTAATCGCCTCACAATTTGTAATTTTGTTCATGCACGTTGTTTGCTTTTGATTTTATTGACTTCAGATTAAAGTAGGGTCAGTTGGGCACCATCTCTGCGAAAAAGAACATCATGACGCAATTTACACCGCCAGAAATTTAAAGACGGCATGCTGTACTACTTAGCATTCGCACCGAAAGCGCCAATACTCCAATATTTCAGGGTGTTTGGATGACAATCTGAGGATTCGGAAAGAGTTCGATGAGTCTAATGATGATTACGAAAGTGTTTGGAGTGATCACTAGTAATGCCGGCGTTATGCCTCCATTCATCTACCCACAGGGCTTCAGGCTCAACACGGAGTCCTACGCCAAATGCATTGAGGAGGTAGCGCTTCCCTGGGTCAAAAGAGCTTGTGACCCTATGTCTGGTAACGGCAATCTGCACCATGACACACAAGCAAGAGAACCCAGTCATGGCTGTTAGTCAATTTCTGCGACCACATCATGCCTTACATCTGGCTACATAACTCTCCAGACAGCAACCCCCTTGATTACTGTGTGGGGCGCAGTTGAGCGAGAGACTGTCAAAACTAATTGTATCACCAAAAATGAACTGAAGGCAAGGGTTATGGTAGCATTCATCAATTTAAACGAGGAGACCGTCCAGAAGAGTTGCAGGAGATTCCGAAGTCTTCTGGAGGCCGTGCTTGAAGCCAATGGCGATTTTATTGAATAAATTTACGCTTTAATATTTCAAGATATTTTTGTGTAATTTTGGTAAATATATCTGTTAAAATGAGATACCAGTGTTATTTTCATTTTGCGTAATTTTGACGCCAATTTATTCATTGCACCCTATATATATATATATATATATATATATATATATATATATATATATATATATATATATATATATATATGTGTGTGTGTGTGTGTGTGATCGAACCGAATTCATAAATAATTACATCGGTCACACGACTACGTGCCTATCCAGACGCCTTACGTTGCACCTATCTGACCACAGCTCTATTAGAATCGATTTAAACACACACACAAACTTACCAGACTCCATCAGAAACATACTAGTAAAAAATACAAGCATAATAACCTTATTGGCATGTAAAAAAAAAGATTTAAAATAATGGAAGCCTTAATAATAAAAAAGAAAAGGCTAACACTTAATGATATTAACTACGAACATAAGTACAATATGCTATCTGTGTCCAGAAAATATAACATCCCTAAAATTCTAAAACATACACATGGATCATTATAAAGTACAGGCTCTCGAGAAAGTAGTTGAGCAGCATGCTCCATAAGTTTTCTATGGGGTTGAGGCCAGGAGATTGGGGCGCCCATGTCATTCAACTTACCTGCTTCTCATCAAAGTATTCCTTCATCAATTTTGATTTGTCACAGGGAGCATTATCCTGCATAAAAATGAGCTTGGTGGGGTCGATTTGCACCCTTTCAGCAGAAGCGAGCAGACAAGACAGTAAAATTCTCTTGTACTGCTCGCTCCTGAGGGTCTTTTCAATAGGTTTTATTTAAGAATCCAGTTCCATGAAAAGAAAAGCATCCCCAGAACATTATACTGAATGGATGCTTGACAGTTTTTACTGCTAAATTCAAAGAACTTTCAAAGCTTCTTCTTCGGATTTTAGATTGCTTATCCTTTGAATTTAGCTCAACTTTCGTTTCATCGGTGAAGAGAACATTTAGTAAAAAAAAAAAATCAGGTGAGTCACTTTTATCGAACAGCACTATATATATATATATATATATATATATATATATATATATATATATATATATATATATATATATATATATATTATACTTTCAAATCAAAAAAATATAATTTTAAAGTATGGTATATTTATGGGTAAAAGTAATCAATAGAGCGTATGTTAATATAAAAGTGAACACTAATATCAACACCGAATGGCGACTGTCTGTTTCATGCTTGAACGCAATCCTGCATTAGCCTCAGTACTCACTTTATATATAGACATACATACAGAAGAAGAGAGAGGTATAGGCAGCGTGGACATAGAAATCAAAACTGCATGATGACTGTCAGATTCACACTTTAATGTAAAATTCAAAGCAAGTCTACGTACTTCTTATTGCTCTATTTTAGTGGATATACCTTGTTTAAATAGACGCCCTTTTTTTTTAATGTATGGATTGCCTGTACAGGCGTGCGTGCTTGAGAAACTTAAAGGAAATATACTCTCCGGTAGGGTTCGAACCTGTGTTTTACCTTTGTTGTGGACGCATGTGTTTCCACTAAAATTCCGTTATTAGAGTGATAAGAAATATTAATTAACCGATAAAAATTATAGCCCACCGTACAGACGTGTGTGTGTGTGTGTGTGTATGTATGTATGTGTGTGTGTGTGTGTGTGTGTGTAGGCAGAGAAAGATAAACAGATAGACTGACAGATATTAATCGACTGGTTTAGATAGATAGAAAGATATTGAGATGATGGATAGATTTTTTGCATGAGAGCTTTTAACATTTATTTACAATAAACATTAATTTGCGCACACACATTTGCATAAAACCGCATGTCTCTAAACTGTTGTGTGCGTGTGTGCATGCGCTTGTGTCTGTGTGTGTGTGTGTGTGTGTGTATGTGTCTTTATGTTGCGTGTGTGCATCTTCCATCTCGCTACCATTCAGTCGACTGCCTAGTAAATTTCTTCATTTCGTAACGAAAAGAATGAACGAAGGTGAAACGTTGCAATCGGACGAATAAATTGAGCATCGCACTTCTTTACTCTAACCCTCTCACCTCCCACCTCTTGTCTCTCTCTCTCTCTCTCTCTCTCTCTCTCACCGTGTGTCTGTGTGTTCGACCTAGAACCCCATCATATACTACTAATAATAATAATAATAACGATGATAGTAGTAGCATCAGTACTAGTAGTAGTAGTAGTACTACTAATAATAATGCGGGCTCGTCACGCGCACCACTGTGATAGCACCACGCGTCGTCCATTTATAGACATTGGGAACGTTCCTCGCTATGAAATACCAGATCGAGGTTGACCTCTATCTTTTGCATAGCTAATGAGCTCAGCCGATGTGGCGGTTCGACTTTATATAAAGCGGGGAAATCTACGCCACGCTAGTTATTGTTCATCTCGTCACTGATAGTAGCACTTCGTTTTTTATCAAGTGATGAACGAGTAGACATCTGTTAGTCCAACTGCTTTCTAGAAGAATACTGACTGACGCTGTCGATACGATCCTGTTCTGTAGAGACGTGTCTCGCACGCTGCCTTTGACTTTTATGCCCATGTGTTGAGGGTTGTTTGCTGCTTACCGTACAACTACCGAACATCGTCACGAGAAAACAACCAGTATAGGAAAAAAAAAAGTATCAGGAATTACTTATCCAAGGATTTCTTTTCTGCTACACAGCTAAAGAAGCTGTAATTTGCTTTTTTTGAACTCATTGACATTGGATAAGGCTGTCAAATTTTAAAAGAAATCTTTTGTTTCCAATTTACAGTTCTGTTGTCAGCCTTTCCATTTTTTTAAGCAACTGAAAAAAAAAACATTTTTAAATCAGCTCTAACATTTTTAAAAACATATTCTAAAATTGTCTGGGACTTTTGCTACCCTGCAAAAAATAAATAAAAATAAAACAACAAAAATTACACAAGAAATCACTATGAAGGGATTCGCTTGTATTGATGCTCTGCATGCTTCTATGTCGACAGTCGACGAAAACATGCCTTTAACGAGTGAACAAGGGTCGGCTGTGAAATGTGGTCATTTGAGCCTAATTCTCGGATCAGACAAACACCTGCCCGTCTACGTGAAGGTCTATTGGAGTGGGTTCGAACCCTTTGCCGTCGTGTACAGAGACAAAAAATTCTGTAATGCATCAGCCTTTATTCGAGTTAAGAAATGTGTCGTGACAAAAGACACTGAAAACAGTCAACGTTTTGTGATCATTCCCAACAATAGCGAAGGTTGTACGATTGTCTTCGAGGCTCACAGTGAGCGTGAATGCGAAGAATGGGTCAGGGTACTCGCCCGTAGTGTTCACAAAAACAGCAGGTGCTGTCTGGCTAAATTGTCCGTAGTACCAGAACTTGTGTCTCAAATTCCGAAATCACCTGTTATGCCCACCTTAAAAGAGCATGATGAGGATGAAGACGTTTGAACTGTCCAACATTCTTTTGTACATCTGTGAAACAAAAGAGAGTTTTTTCTCAGACAATATCGAACTATCGATCCCACGTTTTGAAAAGATCGAAAGAAGATATTCTAGTGAACAAAAATTTTTAAACAATTCGCTATTATTGTCAGAATTCTATTACTAAGTTTTTATCCAAGCAAGAAAGAAAGAAAGAAAAAAAAAAATACCCGTGCGGAGGAAAACAAAGGAATTGGTCTTATATATTTTTGTTTTGTTTTGTTTTTATGGAACGATGTAAACGAAGAGTGAGAGAAAGAAAGAAAAAAATAGAAGCGAAACAAACAAAAAAATACTCCGAAAAATAAGAAAGAAACTGAAACACTAACAAAACGTTCGATCAGCGTTTTTTTCTTCAATGAACCAGAAAGAAAATACAAAGGAAAGCGCTCCTCTTTCTTTCACGTCGACTGAAAGTGTGAACTTTCCTTCGTTTAAGATATCTTTATCGTCTTCTATTTCTTCATTACCCCGAAGGATGAAGACGAAGAAGAAATCGAAAACAACCGGCCAAATGAAAAATAAATGAATTCATACAAGTGGTTGACACTTGGATGGAAACATTTGAAACGCATCATTTAAGCGGGGAACAAACTGAAGAAATTACTCAAGGAGTACGATTGAACCCGAAACGTCTGTTTTATTTTATTTGTGTCATCTTGTTGAATCTTGTCCCTGACACTGTGATCCTTGACGCTAAATCTTAAAGCTTTAATTTAAAAAGAAATATACATACATATATATATATATATATATATATATATATATATATATATATATATATATATATATATATATATATATAGATGCGCAGAAAAAGTAAGAATTAAACTGGAAAGATGAGGAAAGCAGTGACATTTTCTGGCTTTAAGTTTGCTTTCTAAAGACATTTGAATTATGTTGCATTATTACTGAAATATCCTAAATGCGAAAATTCGATAAAAAACAGAAATAAAGCGACAGAAAAGAAGAGTTTTAAATAAGAAAAAAAAATCATCTAAGACAGCGAGAATGAAAGAAAGAAATATTTAATTTCTAATTAGTCAAAGAATGAGGTTAATTATGACAGTCCTGGTTTTCTTTCGTCCCAAACGACATCCCCAAAAGTACGGAACAAGACTGTTAAGCATTTTTTTTTTTTTCAGTAAAAACAAAATTATCTTGATGTTAATAAGTACGGAAAAGAAAATGAATCTTTACTTTGAATGAATGAAACTTGAAAATATTTTAAAAATCATTTTAAAATATAAAACAATAAAAAAAATTGTCTCAAAGAACAAAATGGATGGAAGACATTTTCAATTTGGAATATCTAGAAATCAAAAAAAAAAAAGAAAAAAAAACAACAATTACAATTGAAGAAAAATCTAGACTTTTTACGTTGTTTTTTTTTTGTGTGATATCAACAGATTTTTTTTATACATATCTGCTGACATGTTAACAACTGGTTACCTTATTTCTTTTTAATTAATGAACATTATTGTCGAACTTGTTTACTTGTGGACAAGTGTACTTCTTTTTTATGACTACAAGAACTTGCAGACTACAGTGTAACATGCGGGGTTCGAATCCTGCTTGATTGTAATTGCATGTAGAATTGGAAATATCATAATCGGTCTATTATTTCTTTTGTTCTCTACAAGTGACAAACTCTTAATCCACACAACAGACAGACACACAGTGTCCCGCACAGACACACGCTCCCAAATATACACACATACACACAAAGAAGGAAACCACCCACTTCACCGGTTATCGATTAAAAGGCTATTGTCAAAGCCTTAGAGTAAAATATTTATTGTAGTCATTTGATCTTTGAGATTATTTTTTATTTATTTATTGCGTTTATGCTAAAAAAGCATAAACATCTCTAACATCAAAACTATCATTTATCTGGTTATCATGAACTTTAGTATCCGAAATTTATTTCAGAAACATGTGTGCTAGCATCTGAAATAGAATATATTTTATTTTTAAATTATTACTATTATAACGTTATCTGACCTATAAGTAATGAGTAATGACTTGATTAGTAGGAATTTCTATTCGGAGGTTCTTTTTTGCAACATCTGAACAGTGATTCAACGTGTGAATTCACGTAATGTGGACTCAGATATAAAGTTACCCTGTTGGTTATAAAATTCCATAGCCTATTCGCTGAAAGTTGTTATTAACCCGCTGACAGCTACGATCATGATTGAAATTACTCCAATATTGTGCATCATTGATAGGCACTGATATGGCCAAACCTCAAAACCAACGTCAGCTCTTCGATAAGCATTGACGGTTGGAATTAGAAATACCATTTTTTTTTTTTTTTTTTTTTAGTTCTGACATTAACCATACGTCTCTAAAGTTCATGATATACCAACATTGGCGCATTTTTGACAACAACAAAAAAAAAAGATAAAATATGAATGGGCCTTGCAAGAAAACATGAGTATTTTTTTGTTGTTATATTTATTCTTGATTTTTTTTTCTTTTTTCGTGGAAATTATTATTATTATTATTATTATTAATATTGCTGTTATCTTTGTTGCTATGTTATTTTTATCATTAGATGCCAACATTTTTATCTTATCTAACCATAAAACTTTCGTTCTTTGTCGGTCGACCACACTGAAATTATTGTCATTGTGTTTTTATGCATAGACATGAAAAAAATCCTTAAGCATTTCGTTTAAATTTTCCGTTAAGTTTTCTGAATATACTTATTAAGAACTGTTGTGTTAAACACAACCTTTAGTCATTTATTCATTTTTAGCGAGTACTTCTTTCATCTTAATTTCAGTTGCTTTTTATCGGTCGTATAATGACTACTCTGGGTAGTTGCGATGAAAAAAAAAACAATTGGAATTAAGATATGATCGAAGTGCTAGTTAAAAAGCAATAGACAGTGCCACATTTAAGAATTCAAAATAATACGACGACCTTCAATCTTTTCGCTTTTTCATATTTTGTTTTAAGAAACAGAAATATCGGACACGAAAAGAAACGTGTAATAAAATGAAATGTGCGTTAAAAAAAAAAAAAAAAAAGAGTTGCGTAACCAGAAAAAGAAACGCTTCGCTTGCTGACGGATTAATGGATAATCTCCATTGATCTTAAACACATGACATTGAAGAATTTATTAATTTATAATTCATTTTTCATCGCATTTTTTTTTTTTTTCATTTGTCATACAGGATTAACTAGAATTCTATAAAAAAACTTTTAATTAGGAAGACAAAATCGTTAACAAAAAAAAGTAAGACGAATCGACCAAAAAAAAAAAACAAAAAAACAAAGTCACCTTAATTTACGTTTTCTGTGTTAGGAAGTCTGATCATGGGCTGTGTATAGATTTTGCCACGGTGCCAGTTATCTGCATTCAAAATCCAGGATTCTGAATGCCGATTTTCAAGGCTTTTCCCTTTTAGAAGACTACCGTAGCACAATCTTCGCACTCCTAATTTAATACGTACTACACGAACCTAAACCTAGTAAATATAATAATGTTTTATTTTTTTATATATTAATTTAATAAAACCAAATTCGAATTATTAAAATTTCTGTTCCATGTCATGTTTACATAGAGAGGTTAATATATTTTGCTTTACTCTGAGAATATTTGTCATAAAATATTTTAAAATAATTTTATTTTTCTTAAAACGAATAACTATTTAAAAAAATGTTTTTTTTTTTCTATTTTGAAAACATCCTTTTATTCTACAAAACACTATGATTCGCATTTCAAGGACAAAAATTAAATTCTGTAATTATTGGAAATAAACATTTCTTTATTTTACTTAAGCCATTTTGCGGTTGGTTTCAGTTTTTCTTTTAAAAACAATACAGCAGCCAGTAAAATATTTAAAAATTGAAATAAAAATACAAGAAAAAAATTATTTGCTTAAAACGTAGTCATTCGCCATTTTGCTGGTTATTAGGTAAGCAAAGGTCTCTATTTTGGGTGATATATATATATATATATATATATATATATATATATATATATATAAGAGGAAGTGACAATGATCATTTGAGTCTTGAAACTGACAGTTATTATGCAATGTTGAATTCTATGTCCACATTGTTTATATTTATTAAGCAACTAACCCAATATATATAGTAAATTTACATATATGCATGCATATATATATATATATATATATATATATATATATATATATATATATATATATATATATATTGCCAAGCTGCATAGTGATGAGGCGAACTGGACATCTCTAAGTACTGGACTCTTCAGATGACGTAGAAAATATTCTTATGGTTGCGTAGGAATTATAATTATTTGACGGTGATAATATTAGTTTTTTTTTTTTCAGTTTCATATTCAGGAAGTACTGAATACAAACACTAAAAAAAGCAGGCCATCATAAGATTTTTTTTATATTTTACAAGTAGAATGCGCTTATAAAATTACTTACTTTTGACGTTAAAGGCTAAACTACTACTAAATATGAAATGAATGAAAACAACAAAAAGATTTAATTACTGAAATTTATATAATTAACTGTAATTGCATAATTAATTAATTCCTTTTTTTGTTTTTAATCTTATTCCTTTCCTTT
>CAHIKZ030000044.1:357500-392500 GCA_903632075.3 Acanthosepion pharaonis | reverse complement strand
GTATACATGTCTAAATATTTTTGAAAATTAGCATTTCAAAAATAAATTCAATAATTAATGTATTGTCAGATGATCTGACGAGTCATTAATATTCTAATTGCTCAGGTCAAGAACCTTTTCCACACAGACAGACAGACACATAGATAGATAGATAGATAGATAGATAGATAGATAGATAGATAGATAGATAGATATAGATATAGATAGATAGATAGACACATGATAGATAGATAGATAGATAGATAGATAGATAGATATAGATGATATAGATAGATATAGATAGATAGATGGATGGATGGATAGATGGATGGATGACACATAGATAGATAGATAGATAGATAGATAGATAGATAGATAGATAGATAGATGATAGATGAACACATATAGATAGATGGATAGATAGATAGGATAGATAGATGGATGGATGATAGATGAATGATATGGATGGATAGATGGATGATGAGATAGATAGATAGATGGATGATGAATGATGGATAGATGAATGATAGATGGATGATGGATAGATGGATAGATGGATGGATGGATGGACGATAGATAGATAGATGGATGGATGGATAGATAGATGATGGAGATGAGATGGATAGATATGGATGGATGATGGATAGATAGATAGATAGATGATGCATATGGATGGATGGATAGATAGATGGGATATGGATGGACAGACACATAGATAGATAGATAGATAGATGGACAGATAGATAGATAGATAGATAGATAGATGAACATGGATAGATAGATGGATAGATGGATGGATAGATGGATAGATAGATGGATGGATAGACACATAGATAGATAGATAGATAGATAGATGGATAGATAAGATGATAGATAGATAGATAGACAGACAGATAGATAGATAGATAGACAGACATGGATGGATGGATAGACAGACAGATGAGATAGATAGATATAGATAGATATGAACTTTCCTCTATTAAGATTTAGAATTTAGAATTTGCAGTACTAGATTGAACAACGTCTCCTCATTTTACAGCTGATTAGATAGATGTAAACGTAAGTTCTATGAATCGCAGATCTCGATGTGATAGACAGAACTTTGATTCCCCAAAATTAAAAGTTATTCAATCGTTGTCTTTTCTCTTAATTCTTTTTTTTTTTTGTTGTTGTTCTTTGTCGATTTGGCATTCTCCAACACTCAGGACCTTTGCATCCTAATCACTGTGTTGATTTAGAAATGATTAAAAAACATAGATAGATAGATAGATAGATAGATAGATAGATAGATAGATAGATACAGGTACACTGAGATAGATAGATAGATAGATAGATAGATAGATAGATAGATAGATAGATAGATAGATAATGAATAGATAGTGCTATATCTGGATATAAACAGATGGAGATAGATAGATAGATAGATAGATAGATAGATAGATAGATAGATAGATAGATAGATAGATAGATAGATAGTTAGATAGATAGATAGATAGATAGATAGATAGATAGATAGATAGATAGATAGATAGACACATAGATAGATAGATAGATAGATAGATAGATAGATAGATAGATAGATAGATAGATAGATAGATAGATAGATAGATAGATAGATAGATAGATAGATAGATATTTTTCTGATGAACTTTCCTCTATTAAGCCTAGACTTTATGAATTTAAGTGCAGTACTAGATTGGCAACAACGTCTCCTCATTTTACAGCTGAGTTAGATAGATGTAAACGTAAGTTCTATGCCAACAGTTTCTTCAATCGCACTTCTCGCTTGTGGAACTCTCTTCCGGCTTCTTTCTTCACAGTCAACTTTGATTCCCCAAAATTTAAAAGTTATTCCAATCGTTGTCTTTTCTCTTAATTCTTTTTTTTTTTGTTGTTGTTCTTTGTCGTGTTTGGCACATTCTCCAACACTCAGGACCTTTGCATCCTAATCACTGTGTTGATTTACTTGGGGTTAAATGATTAAAAAACATAGATAGATAGATAGATAGATAGATAGATAGATAGATAGATAGATACGGGTAGACTGAGATAGATAGATAGATAGATAGATAGATAGATAGATAGATAGATAGATAGATAGATAATGAATAGATAGTGCTAGCTATCTGGATATAAACAGATGGAGATAGATAGATAGATAGATAGATAGATAGATAGATAGATAGATAGATACGGGTAGACTGAGATAGATAGATAGATAGATAGTTAGATAGATAGATAGATAGATAGATAGATAGATAGATAGATAGATAGATAGATAAGGAATAGACGGTGCTAGCTATCTAGATATAAACAGATGGATTTTTCAAGATCAGCCTAAATGACAAAACCCCCTTTCTCGTTCAGACCAAGGAATTTTCAGCATCCACATTTACAAAGCAGGCATTTGATCGTTCTAACAATGTCATAGAAGTAACCAATAACTTTTTATTAACAACGCGTTGAGTTTTATTTGATTTGTCTCAAATTTCAGTGTATATTTAGAAGTAAAGATTTTAAAATTAATTTTTTCATACATGTAGACTCGATGCCAGGGAATACAGGGGCAATCTCCTCAAAGTTGAAGAAAAGACAAGAAACAACAGAAATGTGGCTCTACAGAAAGATACTGAGGATACTATGGGCCGAACATGTGAGCAATGACGAGGTTTGGAGAGAATGGGAACCAAAAAGAAACTTATACTTAACATCAGGAAGAGGCAGTTGAAATTTCTGGGGTACGCAATGACGAAGTGGGTTGGTGGGAAATCTGCTACTCACAGGAGGGATAGGTGGGAGGAGGGACAAAAAAAGAGGCGAGTTATATACTTAATGCGCTTGAGCAACTGCATGGTAGAAAAGGGTTTGGGATAAATAATAAAAAGGCAAAACTTAAGAGCTACAACGGACGGGAAGATGTGGACGGCCATGACCGATTACGTCCTAAAGGGACACGGCACATAAAAGAAGAAGAAGCGTGCTTTACCAAAATTGTTTTCTTCTTCTATGTGCCCGTCTCCCTTCAGGATATGAGTAATTATGGCTCTCCCCAATTTCCGATGTATTACTAAGCCATATCTGTCACTTTGTAGTCTCTTCTATAGAATAAAAAAATATGTATATAATTGATTGGAATTTTATGATAATTAACCAAAATTATACATATTATTAAATAGTATTTTTTCTTAATAAATGTCAATTTTCTTATATGTCTAGTAAATCTTACAAATAAGTGAACCATGTAGGTATTTATATGTATAAAACTAATGTTTAAAAATACTTATATTTGTTTTTAGTGAATTTAAAAGCCAGATTGTGATGTAGGTAACCTATATCGATAAGCAGATTCTAAACTTAATACTTTTTTGTAATCATTTCACCCCAAGCAAGGCGGGGAATGCCACTAGTACGCAGGGGATTACAGGGAGTGAAAGTGAGAGAAAAGACTGAGTATAGTGAGGATTGAGGAAAGAACAGAAAATGAATGGTATTCAAGACAGAAGATGGCGATTGATGTTGCATTTGAATTTTGTTAATCATTTCACCCCAAGAAAGGCGGGAGTGCCACTAGTACGCAGGGGATTACAGGGAGTGAAATTGAGAGAAAAGATTGAGTATAGGGAGGATTGAGGAAAGGACAGACAATGAACGGGATTCAAAAAGATAGAAGACAGCGGTTGACGCTGCATTTAAATTTTTGAAGACTAGTTATCAGGGAAGCAAGTAAGCGGAAGGGAGTTCCACAGGCAGGAAGTGCAAGAGAAGAAACTGTTGGAGTAGAAGTGTCGGTTACATTTAGCTATTTCAACAGTAAAAGGATGGGGTTTAAATGCTAACCTAGTAGCACAATTAAGTTCATGTAATCGGGTCACCAGGGAAAAAAAGCTCGTCTTATTTGTAGAAAAGACAGAGGAAACCTGTGAATACATAGACTAGTGGATTAAAGAATTAGCTTGGTGGCATCCGAACACCCACTAAAATAGAAAAAGATGCCTTCCAAAAGCTAAGCAAAGTGATGATAAATAGAAAAATGTCGTGCTGGACAAGCTCTCCACGGATGAGGAGAAAACTGGACTGAGAAGTCCATGGACTGGGCGAGTAAGCAACGAGGAAGAAAATGGCATCAAAAAGAACATTTATGCTGAGAAAGACGAAGTAACAGCTTAAATTTCTCGGATAAATAATGAGGAAGGTAGGCTTAGAAAATTTACCCTCATAAGGCATATTGAAGGCAAGAGAGACAGGAGAAGGCAGTGAGCCACCAAACCTCTCGAGCTAATGTGAATGAATAGAGGAACGGAGACAGAAGCTTCAGAAAATGAGATAAAAACTGCTAAAACAAGAAATAAAAAGTTTTGGGGAGCCATGATGTCCTGAAGGGACGTGGTATATAGAACAATTAAATATGAGTTCAATCCCTAGGCTGAGTAGTACAGACTAAAACTCTGTTTAAAATGGTTTCCAATAACAGGACATTATTAAAAAAAAGATTGATTCGTTTTCTACAGCTTATCAACCCTTTACAGGTTATTTAAAGCCAGTAAATATTCTTAGATCGTTAGATTTTTGGAAGATAATAATGATTTACTGATACAAGTATTACTAATTAACCCATAGATAGTGGGGGAACAGGTGTATTTACACCTTTCCCATGAGTATTTGAGAGTAAGTAAATATAACGAACTGAAAATTGGTGCTCCGATTAATAATTTCCGAGCTATTATCAATTACACCAGCCGCGCATCTATCTTTCTTTTTTTTTTTAAGCGTTTCACCCCAAGCATGGCGGGAAGCCACTAGGACGCAAGGGGTTACAGAAAATTTGGAGCAAGGTCAGATAGGAGTGATAGAAGAAAGGATGAGGAGAAGGATAGTGAATAGATCAAGGTAACTGGAGATGTCGATTAACATTACATTTAAATGGAGAAACTGGAAATAGGGAAGGGAGTTCCACAGGCGAGACATGAAGCTATTGGAGTAGAAGAGACGGCTACATTTAGGAGTTTCGACAGTGAAAGGGTGAGATCGGGATGCCAGCCTCGTCGAGCGCTTGAACCCATGAAGTCTGGGAACCAGCGAATGCAGCTCCTCAGAGTAATTGTCATGAAAGTATTTGTAAAACAGACAGAGAGAGGCGATTGCGCGTCTGTGAGAAAGTGATTGTAGACGAGATGCCAGATCAGGGCCAATTATATTGCATATCCGCCTCTGGTGCCTATCAAGAACCCCAAGGCAAACAGAAGGGCTCCAGACCATATATGGCAGCAATACTCCATGCAAGGGCGAATTGTTGATTTGTAGATCTGTAGGATCGATTCCGGGGAGAAAAATTTCCTGGCGCGGCACAGGGACCCAACTTTCCTTGGGGTGGACGAAGCAATCTAGGTAATGAACAGGTTCGACGTTGCTTTATTTAGGTGATTGTACGGGAACCGATATTTCAACGTGATATGGCAGTAAGACAATATTTAAAAAATTTTTTAAAAAAGTTAAAATATTCCTACGCCTGGACAGTGGGAGGAATACAATCTCAACCGGAACAGGAAATAACCGATACAACTACTGATTCCTTAAAGGTTAGCCGGATCTATAAAAACATGAAGAAGGTCGTAGAGTACAACGGCTGAAATGTGATCACAACAACAAAGATAAGGAGATTACAGGGTTACAGAGTAAGAGGCACGGTTTACGCGGATATGTGGGGAAGATAACGGTTGACCCTAGACTTGAACAGGTTAAGACTGTAGTGATCGAGGAAGCAGCGGTCCGTGGGAAGAAGCTGCACGAGTTGAACTCACATATCAGCAACGGAATAAAAAGGGAAATGATGGGTGGTTCGCTACAATGGGCGTGGCATGTTGGGGCTTAGCCGTGGGGGTGAAACTAAGAAATGTAGTTCGAACACTTTCCATGGAAGTAGCGATAGCGAAGCGAGCGGCTTCCAATGTTTCGTCTGTGAGAAAAAGGTTAAAGAATGGGGGGGGGAGAATAATTCATCACCCACAAGAACGCGGAGACGCTTTTGTACGCTATCGACACTGAAAAGTAAACAGAGCAGTTACTAACAAGAATAACACACTCTTTAAAGGATTTATCTTCGGAGATGTTGGAAAACATTTTCTAGATAAATATGTACGTTGTTAATTTTGAGTACTTAAACTCATGGATTTATTTACGTACATTTATATAAAAGGAAAAGGAGTATAAACTGACATATCGCTTGGATAATCGCGAAAAATGATGTTATCAAATACGAAATAATTATATTTTTAATAATAATTTTTTTTAAAGTCTTGCCCTAAGTCACGGCCGCCTAAACTGAATTTTGATTTCAATTCAAGATTTTATCAAATATTTGGTAAAAAATGGAACATTTATTTAAACGTAGCTATATTTTTCACTGACTTGTCGATTGTAAATTGAATAAATTACCTATCGATTGACTGATCTTTTCATCAGTCTGTTTGCCATTCTTTCAGTCTATATCTTTTACAGCCAGACTATCACGCCGTGAAAAAAACAATTTGCAAACTACTCGTATAAACCATTACTACTGAAGTGACCTTGATCCTCATTGGGAGTTGCGCACTTGCGATCTTGTGCCCAACTAAATCAACAGCACTTTTACTGCTGTGGAACAATACTTAACAAGCTAACTTCCTGGATCATTATTACTATAACGAGCTCGGTTCTTAGTGTGTACCTCAGACGCGTGGCCTTGTGACAGACTATGTTATACTTTGTAAATATAACTGTGGGCAAATGGATAGTAAGATTTCCTATTGTAGTGAGGTCGATTTCAAATATTGAAATGTCATGTTGAGATTTATTTCAAATATTTTAAAAAAAAAAAAGACGACATATAAATCGACTTGATAGACAGACAGAGAAAAATCTAAACAAGCAATTTTAACACTGAATTCACATCACTGCACAAAGTCGACCACTACATCAGGCGAATTACGAAACAGAAAAAGATAGCTATACGTGGACACGGCTCATGAAGTAAAAACGGCTCATTTTAATCATGGTGTATAGCTGACAATCTTATAAGTAAATATTTTTCTAAGATTTTTTTTTATCAACAAATCTTGCCCACGACTGGATTTTATAAAATATGTAATAACTACCATATTTGACAGCATATAAGACACGCATATTTTTTTTTTTTACTAAAAATATCTTTTAAAATTCCCCAGCGTCATATATGCCATATATAGGTTTAAAATTTACGACAGTCGGCAGAAATTAGTTAACTGGGAACTCCTGTTAGCTTAAACTTTAGAGTAACTTTTCTATACCTATTGTCATTATTTAAAAGGCTATTATGCAGATTAAAAGTGTTATCATTGATAATATTCATTATATTAATTTCATCACGTTTAATATTAGTACTTTGTTTCACTAAAATTATATGCAATAAATTCAAATTTTATATTTGTAAAATATATTTTTCCTTAATAAGACTTTTACAAGGTGCAGGTTGTACAGATCATATAAAGGAAAAATTTTGAATTTTAATGGTAGCTGTACTGTTTTCCTCAATTAGTGATATAGTGATTTTCCAAGCGTAGCTCAGATGTGGTACAAAGCCGAAAGTATGGGGCACCGAGTGAGGATCGATCTCACTACTCAGTCGTAATTGTTCTAGCGAGACAAGCTTGCTAACCACTACATTGCCCTAGTGATTTTCACAGCGTAGCTTAGATGTGGCACCCAGTGAGAATCGAACTCACTACTCAGTGGTAATTGTTCTAGCGAGACAAGCTTGCTAACCATTACACCACCTCGAGGTGCCCATAATAAAGTTTGTACAGACCCGTGTTCTTTTTTTCTTACTATTTTTCGTTTACTTGTAACCATGGCTTGTTTAAGCAGAATTAATACCTCATAGATATAGCCAATGCTGTACCATTTACTAATAATTTCACTAATTACTATTTTTTCTTAACTTGCCTTTCTGAAATTTGGGTGCGTCTTATACACCCGTGCGTCTTATATGCCGTCAAATACGGTATATACATCGGCCGAAAGGACCAGTGGTTGTTTGAAAAAAAGATGTTAGGTTATAAACAAAAATGACTGTAGTAACACTGACAATGGCTCACTTCTGTTGCAGTTTCTTTTATCTTCAGCCTAAATCAACGCCAGATAAGACATAAATCTAAACTGAGAAATAAACTTAGTGTTTTGTTATTGGCTGTTTCGTACACGTGTCCTTCTTTTCGGTTGAAAACTTAGTAAATAGATTGAACGAAAGTTAGTAAATATCAACTATTTATTGTGGGGTAGGGGTTGACAAATTAGTCATGCAGTCCATCATAACTATAGTGATATCGATTCTCACCGGCTGGTTCTATATTTGTAGTCTTGGCTTACGGTCATATTACGTTGAAACACATGTTCACATACGATTTTTTTTCTATTTACGCTGTGTAGATGTGAGCATAACCAAGAGGTTTGTTTGTTGTTTGTATTTTAATACATGATGAAATTTAAGAACCATGTTGACATATCAAGTAATTTAAGATAATTTTTCCAGTATAAACTAAACATATTTATCATGTTATACAAAATAAAATGAATTACTCATATATTGGAAGAGGCAGTCATAGAATGATAAACAACTCCCATTGATATTGATTTTATAGAATTTGATCAATATAATTGCAGAAATCAAAAGCTTACGGCTATATCCCGTTTAAACATGTGTTCCCGTATGATCACCAGAGTTAAGCAACGTCGCCACTAGTTAGTATTTATATGGATGACCGCTTAGGAATACATGGTGCTGTATGCTTGGATATGCGGGTGGTGTAATAGAGAATGGCACGGATTTGAAAATCGGAGATCTGAGTTCTAATAACAGTCAAGTTAATTATATTCACTTACGCGCCAATATCATTAGGAAAAATAGGAAGCCAGCTATTGGTTGATTAGTTGGACTTGTATCAATAAATCATTATTATCTCCAAAAATTCTTGCAATGTTTTTGTGATGTCAACGAACACTCGTTACCACTTTTGTGATGCGAACGAATACACGTTGTCACTTTCGTAATGCATGTTGTAGTAGAGACTTAAACATGTGTTTCCGTAGGATCGCAGATAAAACTATAGTAACGCCGTTGAACAATACTGGTGTCAAACGCCTTCGAATATCACTCGCTCTAATAGTACTTACTCTATAATACTCGTTCGAACAGTAATACGTATAGTGATCCGAATAGAGAAATATTATCGGGAATAGATCAGAGAAATAGTATGGAGAATAAAGTAGAGAATAGTATATAGAATAGAGTAGAGAATAGTATAGAGAATAGAGTAAAGAAATATTACAGCGTATAGAGTCGAGGAATAATATGGAGGATAGAGTACAGAAATAGTATGGAGAATAGCGTAGCGAAATAGTATAGTGGAAAGAGTAGAGAAATAGTATAGAGAATAGACTTGAGAAATAGCATGGAGAATAGCGTAGAGAAATAGTATGGAGAATAGAATAGTGAAATAGTATCGAGAATAGAGTAGAGAAATAGTATGTAGAAGAGCGTAGCGAAATAGTATAGTGAAAAGAGTAGAGAAATAGTATAGAGAATAGAGTTGAGAAATAGTATGGAGAATAGCGTAGAGAAATAATATGTATAATAGAGTAGTGAAATAGTATAGAGAACAGAGCAGAGAAATAGTATAGAGAATAGAGTAGAGAAATATTATGGAGAATAGCATAGAGAAATAGTATAGAGAATAGAGCAGAGAAATAGTATGGATAATAGAGAAGAGAAATAGTATGGAGAATAGCGTAGAGTAATAGTATAGTGAAAAGAGTAGAGAAATAGTGTAGAGAATAGAGTTGGGAAAATATTATGGACAATAGCGTACAGAAATAGTATAGAGAATAGAGCAGAGAAATAATATGTAGAATAGAGTAGAGAAATAGTATGGAGAATAGCGTAGAGAAATTTTATAGAGAATAGAGCAGAGAAATAGTATAGTGAAAAAAGTAGAGAAATAGTATGGAGAATAGAGTTGAGAAATAATATGGAGAATAGCGTAGAGAAATAGTATAGAGAATAGAGCTGAGAAATAGTATAGAGAATAGAGTAGAGAAATATTATGGGGAATACGGCACAGAAATTATATAGTAAATAGTGTAGAGAAATCGTATAAACTAGAAATGATTTGAATAGTAATACAGGACAGAGAAATAAAGATCCGAATAATAATAGAGGATAGACTAGAAATAATGATCGTTAGTCGTCAGCTACTTTCTAGATATATGCGTTTCCTCTATGGTGACGTGCTCTACTTAATTCAATAATAGGATCGCCTGTGTTTGCTCACTGATGATCTATGTTCAAACCCAAGTATCGGCAGCGACATTTTATTTTTGTATAACAAATCTAAAGATAAAATGGTTTAAAATGACGTGCAAAAGTTTGATAAGCCGTAAAAAACAAATCAATAAATATTTGTAGTCTTGTGTTAGATTAAGCTAATGTTTTAATGCATCTACTTTCGTATTTAAAGGAAGGTGTATGAATTTTAACCTTCGACCACTGACTTTAGATCATCGTTTCTCAACCGGGGTTCCCTGGTATCCTAAGGTTCCGCAAAAGGTCTCCAAGCGTTCCGCGAGAACATGTGAGATAAGCTAATGGACTTTTGATTTTTTATTTAATTTCATATACGTAATATTACTAAACACACACAATATATTCTTAGTTATTGTAACATTGTAATATAGACATCGTCCTATCTAGCCTATTATGTTATTAAAAAATATAACGATCATTGGGAATATATTTAGTGATGTCTGTACGACACCAGTTGAGGAATCGGAGGGCCGAGTTCGAATTCCAGTCAAATCCATTACAATCACTTACGTGCTAATAATACCCTTGGGAAATGTATTAATCCTCTTTTTCTCCCTCCAGCTATGGGTAAATAGCAGGACAGACCGCGTTCTGCAGTCTTGGATGGCAACTGGTCTACCGCAAAAAGAAATGTCAACCTACTGCGGGAAAAAATCTGCCTCGTCAGTCATGTATCGAAAGATATATGATCCCCTAAGCGTGTAACACGTATGGCACATAACTGATGATTCTCTACCGTTTTTATTGAAATAATCAGTACATTAAATTCACAAATGTATTATATTGTATATATTTAATCATACGAGGATAGACTGAAGCGTTCATAGACTGACTATGAAGGAATGATGGTAGGAGCTGTGACATCTTGCCTGCATTAATTCCGACTCTTCTTATTAATAACTGCATTGTTTCTTTCCAGGTAAACCTTCATCTAACTTTTCAAAGAAGACTTCATCAATAACTATCTGTGACTTCTCTTGAAAATGAAGAGTCGTGTTGTTATCTAGTACCTGCTGGAAAAAGTGATTAGACATCAAGTACATCCATACTGACATGGTTGCTACATTAAGGAATGACGTTCCAGATTTACCTAGAGTGCAAAAGTAGGCTGCTGAATTTAGGAGGGGAAGCGTGTATTTTCAAGATTACCCAAAGTCTGGACGCCCTGCAACTTCTGTCACCGAAGGAAAAATTTATCATGTTCATCACACATTGATGGGTGACAGGCGATTGACTATATATCAAATATTCAGTAAATATTAGTATATCTAGTTAGTGAGTAGAGAATATTCTGCACAATGAACTTGGTATGACGAAGGTTTCTACTCGGTGAGTTTCCACGTCTTATGATCAAAAGCGCACAAGACTGAGCATCTCACGGGAAATCTGACATTTTCTGAGACAGGTAAAGCTGGTTTCCAAGAACGTTTACTAAGCCAAGATGAGTGTTGAGTTCATCACTTTGAGCCAGAGACAAAGAGACAATCCATGTAATGGAAAAACGCCCTCCTTACCTGCTCCAAAGAAGGCAAGGAAAAGGTGAAGTTTTTTTTGGGGGGGAGGGGGACTAGAAAAGGTACTGTTTTTATTGACAATCTTCAAAGGGGCCACACCATTAGTGGAGAGTACAATGCCAACTTTCAGGTGCAGTTATGAAAGCTTGTCAATATAAATGCCCAGGAAAACTGATGCAAATGCACTTGTTTTATCAGGACAATGCTCCAGCACACAAGTCCTTGGTTTCAATGGCTGCTGTGCATAACTGTGGCTTTGAACTGTTTAATTACCCTCCCTATTCTCCTGATTTGGTCTCATCTATCATCTGTTCCCCAACATTAAAAAATATTTGGCTGGGAACCAGTATTGCAGTGATGATGATTACTTTTTTGCCCAACATAATGAAAGCTTCTTGACCAATGGGATCCAAGCATTGTAACAACGATGGAAGAAGTGTGTGGACAGCAAGGATGACGATATTAAAAATAAAGCTCATTTGTTCACATCTCATGAGGGTATCTAGGTCAAGTTATGAACTTTTCAGCTTACCCTCATAGTGTTTATGCCTTCAAAGAACCAAAAAGCCGATGCTTTAACATAAAGGAAAACTGATTGAAAATACCAGAAGAGGATAAGCAACTGAAAGGAAAGAAATAATGAACTTGGCATGACAAAGGTTTCTGTTCATTGGGGGCCATGTTTCCTGATATCTGATCAAGGCTGATCATATCATGGAAAAATATGACATTGTTTGAAGCAGATCCAGCTGGTTTCCTTGAATGTTTCCTAATCCAGGATGAGCGTTGAGTTCATCCCTTTGAGCCAGAGACAAAGAGACAATCCATGCAGTGGAAACACACACCCTCCTCACCCGCCACAAAGTAGGCAATGGATGCAAAAGGCATTAGGTTTATAGGCTATAGCCACACCATCAATGGAGAGTACTATGCTAAAGGCTTTGAGGGCCAAACGCCCAGAAAAACTGATGAAATGGGTCTTATTTCATCAGGACAGTGCTCCAGCACACAAATCATTGGTTTCAAGGGTCACAGTGGGGGTTGAACTGGTTGATCATCCTCTCTAGTCTCATGATTGGGCCTGTTATGACTATCACCTGTTCCTGCTGAAAAAGCACTTGACTGGTAGCCAATAACACGGTAATGATGACGTCATATTTGCTTCTGTCTGAGATTAGATATTGTAATTAACTTCACCGTGGACTAAATAAAGAGTTCGTTTTTAAATTCCAACGTATAGCTCCCGAAGAAGGCTGGAGCGTACAACGGCCGAAACGCCACGAAGATTACTATGAATATGGCAATAAAAATGATGACAACATTTCGAACGATGTAAATAGTGTAAATAATCATATCTGCTGTTGATGACATTTTGAAATTCAGAATGAAAGCTTCTTCACCAATGGGACCCAAGTGTTGCAACACCAATGGGAGAAGTGTGTGGACTGCAGGTGTGGGGAATTTGAAAATTAAACCTCATTTGGTCACATTCCATGAGAGGATTTTGGTCCTGCTATGAACTTTTCAGTCAATACTCGTATGCTGAGCAGACTTTAACAATCTGATGTGCTCAAAAGTGTTTGAACAATGGCAACACGCTTAAACCCTTTATCCCTTTATAACAGTCCGAACAATGTAAATAGTGTAAATAGTCATATCTGCTGTTGATGACATTTTGACCAACGGAATGAAAGTGTCTGGTCTGCAAGGTGGGGGGAGATGTTGAAAATTAAATCTCATTTGGTCACATCCCATGAGAGGATCTTAGTCAGGCTATGAACTTTTCAGACAGCCCTCAAGAAAATATTTGTTGTGTAGCGATTTCGATTAATGAGTTTATTTCTTTCAAAGTGCTCTAATATAATAGCCTTGTTTAAGTTTTGGGGATTTAACAAAAAAATTTAATCCAAATATCGATCAGAGTTTGTTTTCTTCCTGTGAATATCTTCAGAGCAAAAACTGGAAGCTGGTGTGTCAGCTGCACCGTACTGCAAGGTCGCTTGATATGGACTGAAAGTCACGTGTCTGTTAATCGGGGATTCGTAAACAAACAGATTAAAATTGAGGCGTGGGTCAAGAAAAGAAGCGAGAAGCAATTTGACCGGTGAATCAGCTCGCGAGATCCGTGCTAAACAGGATTAAATGTCGACGGTTGTCATTGCTCGCTTGACGTTGGCGATAAAGTGAGAGTAACAAAAGTTTGTTTGGTTTTTTTTTGTCTCCAACGTGGTGACGGTTGCTTAGGGGGGAAAATCGGCTAATTGACTTACAAGCAGACAGGAACATTCACAATGTTCAGATACAATCAAGGTATACAGGAGCTCGCTTGGGAACTGAAGAAATTATGGATTACAAGAATTGTGCCCCCCCCCACCAACGACAAGTACATTTCGATAAATACCTGAAAAGACTAAAAACGATTGAGGGAAAATGACAAATGAACACTTTCATTAGGGTCTCTGTGTTGTAAACGTTTCGGCTCCTACGATCCGTATTCAGCCTTCGTCAGTTGAATCGTCGATAAGAATTAAAGTAGTTTTCTTCGGGAAATAACAACACAGAAAAGAGGCATTAATCACTCACTATCTCTCTTGTGGCACACACATACACACACACACACAAATACATATATATGTTGCATACATATGTATATATGCAGATATATATGTATATACATATACATATATTATGAAATGGACAAAAAGCCCGACAATTATTTTAAGACATTTTTATGTTTATACTTTCTTTTTATAGATACAAATATTTAAGTAAATGCTGTACTTAAATATTTGTATCTATAAAAAGAATGTATAAACATAAAAATGTCTTAAAATAATTGTCAGACTTTTTGTCCATGTCATAATGTGAGACGTCATTTGTTTACATTTGGATACGCATCGAGCAGATTTGAATGTACATGAGAAAATCATGGAAAATTGTAGTTTAAAAACAGTAAAATCGACGTTACTAACCGAAACGCTCCTCTGTGGCTCAATCGGTAAAAGCACGTCAGGCTATATGACGGTTCCGTATAGGATACAGGTTCGATTCCTGCCAGAGGACGCATATTTTCTATGACAATTTCTCAGACATTCAGGCCGGTAAATGTTGTTACTACTGTTTATTATAAAATTCATATATATATATATATATATATATATATATATATATATATATATAATAGCTGGTCACTCGTATTCGAGGATACCCGTCTATTAGGACGGCTAGCTAATCCCAATTGCAGTCGCTCGTCATGCACATCTCTGTTCAACACCCACAGACCCAACCTGTGGTTTATACTGCAACTATGCTGAGCTGACCTTAGTTACAGTTTCTGGGAGAGAGCGTGTTACCTAGCGTGATCAACAATCTGAACAAGGCCAGCACACTCAAACCTTCGGTCTCTATGACTTGTGACTCGTGACTTGTGTTTCGACGGCCCCAAATTTTACTCACAAAGCCTGGGTGAACCAGTGGAATGATTTTCAAGCACTTTCCAAGGTACCCCACTTCATTGTCTGTATATATATATATATATATATATGAGCATTCTTCATCTATAAATATAGCAAATTTTAAATTATATGTAGTTCTATGCCAACAGTTTCTTTTCTCGCCCTTCTCTTTTATGGAACTCCCTTACGGCGCCATGTTTCCGGTCAATTTTAATCTGCAAAAAGTTAAATGAAGTATCAATCGCTATCTACTGTCCTCTTAATAACTTTATTCTCTTTCTGCTCATCATCTATGTTTCTGTCCCTGATACTTCCACACTCTGTAACCCTTTGTGTTTTATTGGAATTACTTCCTTGCTTTGGGGTAATTCCGATTAATATATACGTGGACTAAATTGTCGCCATTTTATATTTTTAATTTTGCACATGCGCATTGTTTTTTTTTATTTTGTCAACTGCACCGTATAGTAAGGTCGCGGTGAATGAGATGGTTTTCACGTAGTGTTCGGAAAATTGATGTCATTCGCGCTTGCACAAACCTATGTGGATACTGATCATCAGGCAGCCTTAATGTAATGACAAGACCCAAGGATGATAGGAGACTGTGTATAGTGAATACGATTCAATTAGCTTGACAGGTGGTGTCATTAATACTCGAATTACATCACGATGATATGACCTCTGTCACTGTTTACTAACCGACTGATTCTAAGTGGTTCCTCATCAAAGTACTGACCAGGTTCGACGGTGCTTAACGTCCGTAGACGTAATCGAACGGAAGTATCAACATCCTGTTAACTTTACAAGCAATCCAATCAACTAATGTTTTTTTATCGTTAGATTTGTTTTAAAAATAATCCAAATTTTGAAATGTAATACCACCTTGAAAAACAGAACGTCTATATTAGTGTTTATTTCAACTATATATATATATATGTGTGTGTGTGCGTGTGTGTATCTGTGTCTGTGTGTATTAGTGTTTATTTCAACTATATATATACATGTGTGTGTGTCTGTGTCTGTGTGTATTAGAGTTTATTTCATATATAATATATATATATATATATATATATATATATAATCAGCAGTCGGTGCAGTGCGAGAGTTAATGTTAGTGTATGGGATGGCTACCTACCAGGCGTGACCAGACGCAGCTGGTTAGGTATCCTGAGGGTCGGCGCGATAAGCAACGTCATCAACCGGCTTCAACCGGATAGAACAAACGAACAAGTACCATTCGCTTTAGAGTAAACATGGATAGATGAAGACTTTTCCACTCCATTTTTCTTTTACCATGATGACCAGCTTTTCAACTCTTGCGGATTATTAAGCGTTCGTCTATATTTAAATTGAAATCTCTCTTTTCTTTTTACCTGATTTTGAGCAATCTAGTTCGCCATCACCTTGTAGAGGATTCATAATGGAGTAACTAACTATAAATACCCTTACATTTATATATACAAAAATACTCCTAAATATGAGAAACGGCGAGACGTGGAAACAACAAAACGAGTCTTGTTTATTATCGGGTTGCTATGGAGTATTGGACAAACAAGTGACTGTATTAATGACTTTGAGCTGAAATCTAGATCAAATATGGATCGGAATCCGACAGATATGATAATGAATAAGTAAAGTGTATACAGTCTTTCTCCTATGTTTTTCCCTTTTTTTAATAAATGTGTAATGAATGCCCAGATAATTTAGTTGGAAAAATACAAGAAGTTTCTAGGAGTTTCTTACTTAGAATTTTGTTGCGTGCTAAATGATGTTTCCACGGCATGCAGGAATAAATGACATCAACAGAAGAGGTTTGGTTGCAGCTGGGTTCCTTTCCCAAATCGAACCCGTAGGCCTCGAACATGGTGATAGAAAGCGGCCGGATGACATTACCATTTTCCCTTTTAAAATGGGGAAGTCGTTGATTTGGGATGCGAGCTGTGCGGATACATTTTCGGCCGGTAATTTGATCAGGTCCGCTGTTGAACCGTGGTTCGTCGCCCAGGACGGAGAGATAAAAAAAAAATGGTTGAATATTCTTCTCTTGCTGATAGATTTTTTTTTTACTCCTGTGGCAGTGGAGACTTCTGCGGTTATTGGCCCTCGTCCGATGGCGTTCCTTCGGGGGATTGGCGCGATTGCGACTCGATTAAGAGACGAGCCTCGCGAAACGGAGTGGCTCTTGCAGCGTGTCTCACTGGCGATGGTTCGAAGTAATGCTTTCTCCATCATTGCAGCTGGCAGAGGATAGCAAAAAAAATTGTTTATAGTTACTTTGTTCAAACTTTTTTTCAGTAAATAAATTTCTCTATACTATAACCGAAAAAGTGTTACAATTATGACCTGAATAAGGAAAAGGGAGCGAAATTTTCGTTGACGCGCGTGTTGACGGCCTGTCCATGTTGACTGTCTGTCTGATAGTTAGAATGTCAAGTGTTTTTGTGTGTACAGGAGAAAAATGGGATCGATTGTCATTTTTTAGAAGAGTTAATTAAGGAGAATTACTTTTTTTTATAGTGACGATACAGTGACAGTATAATTGATTTTTTTTATATGACGCACAAATATGATACAAACAGTTTTCAGTAACGTAAACCATTCACTGTCATCTGCAATGTAATATTTATGCTTGTTCGCCGTAGGACAACAGATGGTAGATCATTATTCTCTCGTGAATATGACTGTCACTGGGTGCTCCAGTCTGTCATCATCTGTTTTTCCAGTTTTTAAGAATTCGGGTGAATCGTTCGACCCTTTCAACTATCTACCTCTTTTTGGGAAACTCCTAGAGCCCCTAATAAATGCTGAATTGGTTTATTATCTCTTACCGCAGGGCCTTTTTTCAGATACGCCACATGGCTTTCGTATCTCCAGGTCAACTGCTATATGTACTGACGATATTTGCGGAAAGCGTTTATCATGCTAAAATGATGAAGCCCGGGCTGTAGCACTGGACATCTCGAAAGTCCTTGACAGGGTTTGCCATTCAGGTTTTATCTACAAGCTGAAAAGTCACTGTGTCTCCGGACGCTTTTTTTGAACTGATCCAGTCTTTCCTGTCAAATCGTAAAATGAGGGTTATCGTAAACAGCCACTCGTCTAGATCCTTTCGTACTAACTCAGGTCTCTCCCATTGCTCCATTTTTATTTAGAGTTTATATTAACCCCCAGAAAGTAATTACCAAAATTCACATCTTCTAGAATTGTAAGATGGGCTATAAAATTCATGGCTTTTGATTTTGACATCATATACGTAAAGGGGAACTCTATTCCACACGTAGATGCGCAATCAAGACTAAATTTCGGCAGTAAAAATGAGAAACATCTGAAAATTCAGAAGATGAAATACTGCACTGGGTTGAAACGGACGTGTTACACCTACATATTCCCAGAATGGAAATCATACAAAATCCAGTGTTAAGTAAAATTTCAGACAGAATAAAAAGAAAAACATGTAGCAATTGTTCAGTGGCAGAAAGACCCTACAAAGAATCTAAGCATAAGTTAACTGTACAGAAAGGCATTACATGCAATGGAGATATTATAATAGCCCCACAAAGTTTAAGAAAAGAATTACTAAAAGGTGTACACGATGATGTACATTGTGGTATAGCAGCAGCAAAAATGAGATTAAAATTATAAGCGTGGTGGGCAGGGACTTCTTAAAGATGTCGAAGACTATGTAAAAAAAATGCCCAAAATTTTCTGAAATAAAAAAAAAATTATCCAAAACAAAATTCACGCGTAGCCTAAAGAAAAAGACACCATGGGCTCGCGTACACATGGATCAAGCCCTTATTAAAGTCCTGGGCTGTTTTTAATTTTAGTGGACTCATTTTAAGGGCGACCGGAAGTAATTAAGATTACTGACAGAAAAGCCACCACTGAAAAAACAAATATTACGAACATTATTTTTAAGGAACGGGGTGCATAAAACTTTGGTCTCAGATAATGTGCCGGAATTTTGCGAGGAAAGTTTGTGCTCGTGTCTGAAGACTATTGGATGTATCTCGTATAAAACGCAACCCTGCCACCCACGATTGAATGTAATCGCAGAAACAATAGTGCAGATTGTGAAAATGGGAATAAAGCATTTTTCCCATCTAATGATAATATGGAGAGTTACTTACCAAGATTACTATTAAGCTATAGATCAATTCAAAATGCCAGCAGACTACAAGATCCCTCCGTATTAATGGGTAGACAGATTAGAGTTCCTATAACAATATCACTTTCAACAAGTGAAAGTGTATGACATAAAAAAAGACAAAAAATCTAATCCAGAGAAGGTGAACTTTGTAGTACAGAGGGGACACAACACAGCAATACTAACGAAAAATGTACAAAATGTACTGGCCTATTCGGATCAATTCAAAAGTAGAATGGAACCCAAGATAGAGAAATCGACGAAGAATCTGAAGGTGAATAGCCTGATGGGGAGGAGGGGGACTGATGAATTCAGTAATGACACTGAACAATCTATGGATGTTAATAACCAGAAATCTGACTTGGAGTCGGAAGAGGAAAATGAACTTGAGACCTAGGTACCCTATAAGAAGAAATCAAGATACACATTAAGAAAGATAATTTAGATTCCCAAGAATAATCTAGAGGACGTCAAAGATCAACCAAATACATAAAACCAAAGAATAATAATAATAAGTGTCGCATTGTATGTAAATTAGTTATAAAACTGCTATATAAGCAGTACGCCACAGCGAATGCCAGTCTTGCTACCATCTGTTGACCTGACAAAGTCTATTCAAGAGAGTACTCTATATAACCTATATATATATATATATATATATATATATATATATATATATATATATATATATATGCATGAATTTGCGACGCTTAAGTTAGAACTTAGTTATTCGTCTCCCTCCCACTAAAAACTAAATTTAAAAGTCTGGTGACAGGAAAAGTAGAGCGGTCGTTAATAAACAAATCTATTATCGTAAATGTAAATGCGGGGGCCGACTTGGTGCTTGATTCTAATATAGGAAGGAATTTGCTTGACTTAAGAAGCGGAAGACATTTGCATGGCGGAAGCGGAAGTGGAAATATGGAGATAAGAAATGGAAGTAAGTGTAAAAAGGAGGAAAAATAATTCAGGAGGGAAAAATGGATGACGGGATGTGCGAAAGGGAAATTAAGATGAAGGAAGAGAGATTAGAAGTTTAGTAGAGAAAGATTGGTACGATGTTATGTCGGTTTGGTAAGTGGTATGGAGTTAGAAAGAAAGATTAAAAGGAAAGGAGAATTTAAGAAAGAAAATAAATATATAGAAGCGAAAAAGAGAAAGAAAAGAAATGCAAATGTAGAGAAACTGTAAGGGACACAGAAAATAATAGTAGAAAATCGAACAATAGAAAGAAAGAGAGGAAGGAAGGAAGAAGGAATGAAAAGAAAGGAAGAAAGAATGAAAGAAAGGAAGGAAGAAAGAAAGAAGAGAGAAAACGCAAGGAAGAAATAATATAAAGACAAAAAAGGTAAAGAGAAGAGAATAAATGAGAAAAAGTATAAGGAAATGTAAGAAAAAGAAAGAAAGAAAGTAAAATTATGAAATGGAAAGAAAGAAAGAAAGAAAGAAAGAAAGAAAGAAAGTGAAAAATAAGAAAGAAGGGAAGAAAAGAAAGAAACAAAGAGAAAGAAAATAAAAGAAGAAAAAAGGAGAAAAAGAAGTGTTGAAACTTGACTAATGCATGGAATAATAATGCAACACAAAATGTACTTAGAACAAAATGTATTGAAACAAGAAAGTGTACACAATATTTACATATAGTCTTTTGTATATTCCTGGTAAGACCGTTCCTGGAGAATGTGTTGACTGAGTCGCAGACGGGCAGAGTCTCTGGTTGAATCTCTTGATTCCTCCCTCTCTTCCCGGTACCAACCATATTTATATGGTCGGTACTCCACTATGCAAATTAGGTGGATCCTACCACAACAAGAAGGAAGAAAAATAAGTAAGTAATGATGGAAAGAAAAAGAGATACGAAAATAAAAATAAGTAAAATTCTATAAAAATCGTATATCTTTCCAATATCATTATCGTAATGCTATGATCTTAAAATATCATTATCGTAATACTATGATCTTAAAATAGCATATCATCACAATGACTGGATATCGTGAATCACCTGTCAAGACTGTAGAGTGTATCCCGTCAGCCTCCTATTTTTTGTAAAATGGAAATTTTTCTCAGAGTTATAAATGTCAAAAGTCACATAAAAAAAGTTAATTCCTGTAGAATGAAAATGTATCTAAATGGTGTCACTGTAAAATGGTACCCCGTGATATCAAGTTTGATGAAATAACATATTAAACTATTGATTCCAGAAATATGCATCATCTCAATGCACAGATTAGGTCATGCCACCTCCAAATCCAAATTATAAAATATCATATCATTATCATTTCATGACAGTAATATCCGCCTCATAATTTAAGATGTAATTTTTTACCTATCAAGAAAGTTAAAATATCGGATCATCACAAGATCATTTTTGTAAAATGGGACATCATTAAAACGTTACAGTTCTAACGTGAAATCTCATCCCAATAGAATGATTTCAAATTTTACTTCTTAATTGGTTAAATGGTTGAGCATCAGAAGATCATGTCTGTAAAGTGCCAGTTCATCGAAATGTCAAAATTTTAATGTCTTATCTTAATATAATGATTTGAAAATTACATTGCTTATCAAATTTCGGTCATGACATTTGGATAAAAAATGATTTTTCTTTAGTTTTAAATCTTAAACTATACGGGATTCTGGAATCTTCTTTCACAAATCTGACCAAATTATAAAACAACATAATTTTTGAAAAGGCTTCTTCGTAAAGCCGGGAATTTTTGGAGTACCTGCTTGTATAAAAAGACCTTTCTTGCCACAACTGTAAGCAATAATCCCAAACAACCCGATTCATTGTCATCTGCATACACTAACGTAACTTGTATTAAGCCAACTTATTTAACAATATTTATAACGACATTGTGAAAATCCAGTTCAATGAAAGTTCCGCAACAAATCAGCTGACTGCCATTCAATAACCTTGGCAATAACATCAATTTTTATTATATATCATGTGGAGACACGGAGATAAGAGTTCGAGTTTCAGTTGTGGCACTTTCAGATTACATCGTACTGATACTCTCTGGAAATTATGAATAAATTCAACAGACAATGAAATAGACATTTATTATTTCAAGATAGAAGTGGAGAACCAGAATACAATTTCAGGCAATTTCTGGCAATTTCTGACATTTCTGGCAGCCAACATGACTCTCTTTCATTTCTACCAGCTAAGTACCTCTAAAAATTTCTCTAACGCCTTTCCAGTAACAATGACAACCGTAAATGCTTAGTATTGTAACCTAAGGAAGGTTACTGAATAGAATAATCAAACGAAAGTTGGTAATGAATGATAATACTTAGGACATGAACAAGACATATAAGATTCGCCAGCGGCGCGTAGAAAAAGTAGTCAACTGCTAGAAGTGAGTCAAGTGAATTCCACAATGAATCTCCAACTATAGGATATCTACCAACCGTCCCACGCGGTCAGATGTGGCACAAAGACGAATTTAATGTCGGGTATCCGAGCCCGTAGGATCGGCTAAATGTTCCCCATAGACACTGTATAAAACGGGGTCTGGTAGCTGTTTCCTGAGACAAGACTCCGCCCTTCGACATAGCCTCATCCATGGATCCTCTCTGCTTTTTTTTTACGGGTCCTCATATGGTATTTATTTCGTTGTTGTGCAGGTTTTGTGCTCTGTACAGCTAAAAAAAGTATCCAAACTATGCTTCGTTAATTGAATTGTGTACTGTAATAATAAAACTAGTAATATATATATATATATATATATATATATATATATATATATATATAATCATTTCATCTCAAGCAAGGTAATAAAGCCACTAATTCCCAAGGATTACTGTGAGCTACAGAATATGAGAAAAACATTATTAAGGAAAAACAATGAAAGAACAGGAATTAAGAAGACATTAAATAACCTTTGACATTGCATTTAAATTTTTAAAAGATCAAAGTTGACTGGGAAGCAAGAAGCCGAAAGAGAGTTTCACAAACGACAAGTGCGAGAGAAGAAACTCCTAGCATAGAACTTACGATGATATATAGCCATTTCAACTGTAAATTGATGAGACCTTACCGCCAATCTAGTACTGCGCTTAAATTCATAAAGTCTAGGTACCATAGAGGATAGTTTATCAGGACAATTGAGAAGAAACTGTTAGCGTAGAACTTACGGTTACACTTAACAATTTCAACTGAAACATGATGACACCTTGCCGCCAATCTAGTAATAGGATTTCATTTGTAAAGTTCTTCAGAACAATTACCATGAAGTGATTTAAAGAAAAAGCACAGGGAAGCTATATTAGGGCGGTGGGAAAGGGACTGAAATCGAGATGCCAGGCCAGGACCAATAACATTGCTGATTTTTCTTTGAATTCTATTAAGAACTTCTAAATATATAGCAGGAGCAGCATCCAAGATGTGGCAACAATATGCAAAGCAAGGGCGAATTGTAAATTTATAAATATGTAAAATAGATTCTGGCGAGAAAAATTGTCTTGCTCGATACAGTGAACCAAATTTCCTACCAGTCGACCTAGTAGTTGATTCAATATACTCTTTCAACTTTATGTCAGCTGTGAACGTTAACCCGAGAAGTCTTTCTAGTAGCAAATATGGATAAAATACAAAGGAAGTGGAAGGAAAAAAATTAGCCAATTCTATTGGACTAATGCAAAAGACAAAGAACTCGTTCGCTGTACTGCTTTTATATCAACTTAACACATATATACCTACCTTTTTTTTTGTTAGAAATCTATAATTAATACCGGATTTTAATTTTATAATTAAGACCGGATGTTACAGTGGCCATTAATAGGTTACGAAGTTTCGCACGTGACATAATAAATGAAGGCAAATATACAAGTGAAACACGATATACGTTGGAGCGATTGCACAGTCTGAATTAGATTTGTATTTCTTTGTTTTTCACGCAAAACTTTTACAGGTGAGGTGCCTTCAGGAAAAAAAAGGCTAATCTTGGCAGCTGATAGAGTCGAATATTCTCTGTGCAGCCGCGTTCGCATTTAAGAAACACATTTTTACACATGTGATCATTTTATCACTTAAACGTTATTTTTAGTGGTTACTTATATTTGAGTAGACGTTTCGTTTATTTATTAAACAGTACGTTTATTTATTTTTCGGCTACCGGTCTGAGAATTCGAGAAATCTTACTAACAAGAAATAAGGGTTCTCCGGCAGGATTCGAACCTGTGTCCTCCTTGGCAGGTGAAACTCTCGTTAGATGCGACGTGCTTTAGACCGACTCGGCCAGTTGAATAATACCTTATAAACGCAAATATTTCCCCGACTCTCGATATATTCATATCTGTTTAGTTTCGTATCCTAAAGCAAAACAAAATAATTTCGAAAGTGATGAATTTTTTTATTTATTAATCCGACAAATTTGATTAATTAAACGTGTTATTTTAGTGGATACCCGTAGTTGAACAGACTTTCCTTAAGAGAGACGTTAATTGTTAGCACGAACCAATTAAGCTGATATGACCAATAACCTATTGGCCGCTCGTTATTGTTACGGGTAGTATATTAGCCCGCAAACAGACATTGAATAACGGAAGACAACAACAAATAAAACGAGAAATTGAGTAATATATATATATATATATATATATATATATATATATATATATATTGCCAAGTTTACTTTCGTTAAAGAAAATACCTCCATAAAAATAATTTTACAGTGCACTAGGCCAAAAATCTATCTAGCTGCTCATATAGGTGAGAAAAGTGTTTTTTGTTGCCTTTGAGATCTTTTTATATCCTGAATCAGTTTTACAACCACGCTTTTTTTCCAGTTGTATTTTTTTTTTAATACGGGAGTGCCGACAGGATAGGATATTATGATCTATTGATTTTGTTGAATCAACGGATGAAAAAACATACAGAGCCAGGTTTATTTATTTATTTCTCTGTCTGATACATGCTTTCAGAAGGTTAGAAATAATGGGTGTTCACAACTTCCTGTCTCTTGTCGACGTGCTTTACACCGACTCGGTCAGTTGAATGGTACATTATAAGCGCACATCTTTCCCAGACTCTCGACATATTCATATCTGTTTAGTTTCGTATCCTAACGCAAAACAAATTTCTAAAGAAGTGATGGATTTTTTTTTAATTTATCAATCCAATAAATTTGATTAATTAAACGTGTTATTTTAGTAGATACCCGTATTTGAATAGACTTTCTGTAAGGGAGACGTAAATTGTTAACATGATCCAATTAAATTGATTCGACCAATAACGTTATTGTTACGGGTATTATAATGACGGAAGACAAAAACAAACAAAACGAAAACTAATTAATAAAATATATTGCCAAGTTTATTTTTGTTAAAGAAAAATGCATAAACAAAATAATGTTAGTGTGAACGAGGCAAAAGATAACTCTGCAACTTCATGTAGAGAGTGAGAACAGCATTTATCTGGGAAGGACAGTCTTGGTAGTCGCTGGAGAACGCTGTTATGAGAAACACAGTTTTTTGGTCGCTAGAGGGCGTTTTCCTGAAAAGGATAGTTTATTGCATAAAAGTCGGTTCTCTGTTTCATGCCAGAAAGTTTTTTCTCATCTGAGTCCATCCTTCAAATCTATAAATCAACCATTCTTTCTTGTATGGAATATTGCTGCCATATATAATCTGGTGTCCCTGCTGTACGTCTCGAGGTCCTTGACAGAATGTAGAGACGAATATGCAATGCGATAAGTCCTGAGCTGGCATCTCGTTTATAGTCGCTTTTTCACAGACATTCCGTGGCTTCCCTCTCTCTCTTTCTCTTTCTCTCTCTCACACTCTCTCTCTCTCTCTCTTCTACTAGTATTTTCACGGCAACTGTTCCAACGAGCTACTTTCGCTGGTTCCCAGACTGCATGAATTTATGCGTGCTACTAGGCTGGCATCTCGGTCCCACACTTTCCCTGTCGAAACAGTTAAATGTAACCGTCTCTTTTACTCAAACAGCTTCTTCTCTCGCACTTCCCGTCTGTGGAACTCTAATCTAACTATAATCTTCAAATATTCAAGTGTAATGGCAATCGACATCTTCTGATATCATGATCTTGTTCCCCGTCCTTCTCTGTATCATTTCCTCAAGCACGACTCTTTACTCTTGTGCTCCATCCTCTGTAACCCCTTGCGTTCTAGTGGCACTCTCGCCTTGATTGGGGTGAATTGCTTAAAAAAAAAAAATATCGTCAGCAAGGACGGCTGGAGCGGCAGGAGCTGGAGGCCTGTTGGAGATGGCTGTAACGACGGCCATTGAAAGCTAGAACTGCTACTGATGGCCAGAGCCGTGGGCTGGCTATCGGCTGCTGTGGCTGCTGGAACAGATAATGCCACTTGATTTTGAACCGCGGAACGCTACTTTTTTGTTGCTTTTGAAACGTCTTTCTATCCTGAATCAGTTTTACAACAACGCTTTTTTTCCAGTTATTTTTCATTAAAAAAATGGGAGTGCCGACAGGATAGAACATTATGATCTATTGATTTTGTTAAATCAACGGATAAAAAACATAGAGTCGGGTTTATTTATTTATTACCCTATCTGACATGTGCTTTCAGAAGGTGAGAAATAATGGGTGTTCAAAACTTCCTGAATCTTGTCTTGCTTTCTGCAATATTTCCCACTTTCCTTCATTTTTTTAAGCGTTTCACCCCAAGCAAGGCGGAAAGCCACTAGCACGCGAGGGGTTACAGAGAGTTGGAGCGAGAGCAAAGATAGAGGAAAGGATGAAGAGAAGGATAGATCAAGGCACCTGGAGACGTCGATTGACATTACATTTGAATAGTTGGAGATTATAGCTATCAGGGAAACAGAAAGAGGGGAGGGAGTTCCACAGGCGAGAGGTGCGAGACATGAAACTATTGGAGCAGAAGAGACGGCTACATTTAACTGTTTCGACAGTGAAATGGGGAGAGCGAGATGCCAACCTAGTTGAACGCTTAAATTCATGAAGTCTGGGAACCAGCGAAAGCAGCTCCTTGGAGCAGTTACCGTGAAAGTATTTGTAAAAAACACATAGGGAGGTGACGGCACGTCTGTGAGAGAGCGACTGCAGACGAGATGCAAGATCAGGGCCAATTACAATGCATATCCGTCTTTGAATTTTATCAAGAACCTTGAGATAAACAGAAGGGGCCCCAGACCATATATGGCAGCAATACTCCATTCAAGGGTGAATGGTTGATTTGTAGATTTGAAGGATCGACTCCGGGGAGAAAAATTTCTTGGCGTGGCACAGGGAGCCAACTTTCCTTGCGGTGCCCGAAGCTAATGACTCAATGTAATTATTCATTCATTTCCTCAGAATTATCAACTTGGCTGCCCGCTTATTTCCTCAGCTTTTGACTTCGATGCATCCTGAGTGAGTCAAAATCTCTAAGTTTTCTTTCTTCATTACATGCTCAAAATATTTCAGCTGGCTCTTTTATTGTTAACAATAATTTCTTTGAGTTTTCTTTTCTTCTTCCTTTCCATTTTCATGTCGTCGGTATGATGCCAAAAAACTTCAGTGAATCTTTTTTGTGAAATGAGAAAAAAATTCGAAAAGGGTTAAACGCTTCATGGTCGAATTTTTTTTTTTTTTTCAATTGGAGCCTAACTTTATAAAATGTTTTCAGATCAGAATATTGTTTATGTTATCCTTATAAAGGTCAGTTTTCTCATTTTAAATACTGAAAAATATGCGAAAAGTGCGTATCTCAACTTACGCACTATTAGAATCACACCGTAGAGGTGTTCTGTCCTGTCGGTCGAACTATATCTCTCGTTTCAAATATTTTCTTCATCTGTGAAGAGATTGTTCAACATTTACCGCCAAAGAGGAGATTAAAAATTACACAGTAGTTAAGAACTTTTTTCCTTGATTCTAATCAAATTTTCCGATCCCCCAATGATTTTCTGTTTATGAAAATATTTCGCTATTCCTACGCGCCGTCAACTTCCTACGTCACTTTTTCTATTGTTTGTTACTAAACTTTCCAAAAAGTTTAATCTTTCCATCTGCTTGATTTAAACAAAGTTAAATCAGTTCACCAAACAAGTTTAAGAAGAAAACAGGGCAAAAGCAATAAACTTCCGGCAAGTGGTACCCAGCAAGCATTAGCTAGCCTGTTTGACTGGTTTGCCACTCCCGATACAGAGGGTCATATTTCAGAGCTGATATTTAGTTTGACCTCTTGTTTGGAAGGAAATTCATTTACTGAGTCAAATGCTGTGATTCTTGCTAAATGTAAAAGCGTGAAAATTAGATCAGAAAATTGTTTTTTTTTTTGTTTTCCTACAGAAACAAAGAGGCCATTTTTTTTCGTTCGAAATATTAAAATGTCTGAATTTCTAGAATGAAGAGTTCTCATTATTTACTCTCTATATATTCGGACTATTGTCCTCATACTTGTTGTTATCACAACGTTCCGGCCTTGCTCAGGTGTATCTCGATCGGGGTAACTTACACAGATTTCCGAACTGAACCCATTACTTAATTTACGGCGGTAGACAGTCCTCGTTTCACTGCTCATATTCAGGGATATCGTCGAGTTATTACGCTAGTTAGCACTGTTTAGTTATTACTCGCTTGTTTCTGCTGAGTGTAAGTACACACTGCCCGACCTAGGGATAGAACTCACAACTACTATTGTAATGGTTCTATTTTTTAACAAAGAGACCCATCGAAAAAGGACGATACATTTTCTGGCATTTGCAGACGATATTGTTCAGATTGAAAGATCTTAGGAAAATTTTAGTGTTTTCTTCTTTTGAATTGTCGAGTAAAAGATTAATAAAACAATTTAGTTTATTATGTTTAAGTAGAAAAAAGATTGTCACCGTTGGGTGTTGACTTCAATGTTCACTTTTATATTTATTTATGCTGAAAAAATATAATAAAAAAATTGAACAGACAATCAAACTAATGCATTATGGGTATAAGGTCTATTATGTTTTCCTCACGGTTATTGTGTGATTTAAATTACTGAGGATGTTATTGAGTAAAAATGATTATGAATTCCAATAACGGTATCTCTCGCTATTTTATATTGTTGCTTAACTTTCTTTTTTTACCCATTGTTTATTATTGATTACTCTATTATTTGTTGTTGACTATTATTATGATTTCTTATGGTTTCTGTTGTATATTCATTTCCTTCCTGGTCCCGCTCAGAGGTCAGAAATGGCATCATTACATTTTCCACTGACCAATTTAAAAATAAAAACAACACTCATAATTTACATAGACAAAACCCTTCGTACTCGTGAGAACAATTTTTTGTATTAATTTAAGACGTGGGCCTCCAGGAATTCCTTCTATAAGTCTACTGGAATTTTTTCCAACCAATCTGAGGGCTCCAACTAAAACAGGGATTGTTGATGTTTCCATGTGCCACATTTTGAGATTTCGATTTCAAGGTCCTTGTATTTTGATAGCATTTTGAAGATCTTCAAAGATACATTGCAGCCTGCTACATTTTTTTAGATTTTTTGAGACTATTATTATTATTATTTCCATTGATTTCTGGTGTGTATTCATTTCTTTCCATGACCCGCCCAGAGACCAAAGATCAGAAATGGCATCATGACATTTTTTCACTTAGCAATTAATCAAAAAATGACAACACAGATATTTTACATAGACAAAGCCCTTCGTAAGTTGTGTGCTGTACTCATGAGAAGAACTTTTTTGTATTTCGTTAAGGCATGGGTTTCCAGAAATCCCTTCAATGTTACTGTTATCTTTTCCAACCAATCCGAGTGCTCCAACAACAAGTGGAATTGTTGATGTTTTCATGTGCCACATTTTTGAGATTTCGATTTCAAGGTCCTTGTATTTTGATAGCTTTTTAAAGATCTTCAAATATAAATTGCAGTCTGCATGAAGGCACTTTTTGTTGTGTTTGCGGTCTCTAATAACAATGTCTGGGCGTTCAGATTGCTTTTTTTGTCTGTGTGTATTGTGTAGTCCCATAAAATAATGTATTTGAGCGAAATCATTTTAAGTCTCCTTGACTTTATTTAACTTTAATTCTTTCGTTTTAATGATTGAAAATTTGAGTGAACATTTATCTTTTAGTGGCGAGCAAGTTGAGATATTTATTATTATTATTATTATTATTACATTTACTTGTGTTTATATGTGCATCCGTAGTTTTTTTTTTAAATTTGATTATTATTTACTAAATTTGTTTACTTCTTCGTTGATCTAGACTATTTGTTTACCGCACAACCGATAACCATAACCATTGGGATAATAGAATAGACCTTCTACCCACAATGCACCATTGACCAGTAGATAAATCTAGTCGAGTCAAAACCCAACACACATGGCCTGAAGATTGCGTTTAAGCATAAAACAGACTGTCGCCATTGGTTGTTGATCTCGTTTCTTCAACTTTGTATATATATATATATATATATATATATATATATATATATATATATATATATATATATATACTAGCAGTAGAGCCCGGTGTTGCCTGGGGATGTAACAGTAAGAGATGGATCAAGTATCGACCATCATAAAGACTGAAAAATAAAATTGACAAAGATTATTGTTTAAGGTTGACGAACACGCATGTCTTAATTAGTATTTTGGGGGTTTTTTTTTTTACGAATTGGTCAAACCCAAACTCAAACGAAAACATTGTTTTCAATCGTTATGAGACTACCAATTGAATAGAATTTTATTATAAACCATTGTCTTGTAAATGTAATTTTTAAAGCATTCTGAATGTAAAAATAAAGAAAAAAGTGTGCAAGACAATAAGAAACACTACCTGCCAAAAAAAGTGATGTTTTGTTGAAATCGGTTGAAAAATATAGGAAATCCGATCCCATATATAAACGAACACATACACACACACACAAACAACCTGGGTTTTATAATAAGTATGACTCGATATGAGTTGTCCTCCTTCCATTCTTGCGATGCCTCTTAATCGTGTTTTCAAATTGATTTTGTGGAAAAACACAATTGTTTTGGCGCTGTCAGAACCACCGCAAGGTAATTTTACGTAGTCCTGTGAAGTTTTGTTGAAATCAGTTGAAAAATGTAGGAAATCCGACTCAATATATAAACACACACACACACACACACACACACAACCTGGGTTTTATAATAAGTATGATATATATACTTATTGAGCTAGGAACTACTTACCAAGGTTTCACCTAACGGATCTTTAACCTGTTTTACCCTGAAGATCCTTTAGGTGAAACCTTGGTAGGTAGATACTAGCTCACTAGGTTTTTATACTTTGCTCTACTTAGTGTACTGAACGCTGTCCGTCTTTTCACATTTTGCCCGATTGTTTTTTTTTATGCTGGCTATGCATCGTGCGTTGAGTGATTTTTTTTCAACCAACACGTAATTTTTTAGTCTTTTCTTTTTTTACTGGTTTTTTCCCCTGACACCAGTTTGTTTAATATATTTTTATTTGCAAATTGTACTATCCGGGGTTTTTTTTCATACCAGTTGAGTATAGGTATTAAATAATATATATATATATATTACAAAGAATCATTCATACAAAAAGTAGACTAGTAAAGTTAATGATATGAAATCCCTTCGCTAACAAAATTTTAAAGGCGCATTAACCTACAAATCATTCGATGAATCTTATGATCCATGTGCTTAAAATTATAAGCTGTATAAAAGAGCGAAGGATTTCGCCATTTTATATCATTAACTTTACTAATCTACTTTTTTGTATGAATGATTCATTGTAATATAAATTGAACTGCACCACATATTTGATATATATATATATATATATATATATATATATATATATATATATATATATATATATATATCTGTAGTTCTGTAATCTGTAGTAGATTTTCTGTAGTTCACTGCTACCAGCAAGCAGAAATATTTCTCCTCCCGATGATGGCCATTTTGGTCGAAACTAGTCGAGGAATCTAAATGAAATAATAATAAAAAAAAACGAAAGAATATTAATCTACAACCCAGTGTGTCTAAAGATTTTAATTTTTTAATATTTTTTATTGTTCAATATATATATATATATATATATATATATATATATATAATTATTCTATCTATTTATCTCATTCATTTAGATGTATTTCAGTTTATCCACATCTTTTTGCTTACTTTTGTTCACCAAATGCAGCCCCTAAGACGCCTCCATGGTCTAAATACTAAATTATGTTAGGGGTATTGAGTGATTTCAAAGTGACCATTTAAGGAATAATCACGAACCATGAAATGCAGATATTATTACAGATATTCATTATAATGTTCCATGCACTTGTCACATCGTTTCTCAAACTTCTTTAAACCTTCCAAGTAAAGATTAATTCTTAAATAATGCTCTGTAGCTGCTATCACCTCCGGATAATTTAGACCTTTCCACACTTTTAAATTTCTTTGAAGGTTTGGAAATAGCCAGATGCGGGAAGATCTGTAGAGTAAGGTGAATGGTCGCTGAAAACGCTAACTTTTCAAAACAGCCATTGTCTTTGAGCATGCGCATTGTCCTACAAAAAGGGAAGACGTCTTCAATTCTTCTCTTGTCGTTTTCCTTTCATTTTCTCTTGTATTCGTTCGGCATGAATTAGGACTCTTTTGTATTGGAGATACCAAAATCGAACAAGTCCAGTACCCCTTTATGGCAGTATATGCTGAACAATCTCCTCACAGATGAAGTAGAGACTTGAAGTAACAGAAATATCGTTATAAATAAGGATGCTGGAAATACCATGGAATAACACGTGAGCAAAAAAAGGGAACTTATTCTTAACACTAGGAAGAGACGGTTGAAATTTCTAGGGCATCTAATGAGGAAAGTGGGCAACATGATACACAGTGGGCATACTGGAGGAAAGAGGGACAGAGAAAAAGAAACTACCTTGCGAGCTTGAGTGAATGTTTGGCAGAACAAGTTTTAGGAGGAATAGAAAAAGACTAAATTTATTAAGAGCTACAAAGGACAGGAAATTGTGGCGAGCCCTGACCTTGAACGTCATGAAGGGAGACGACATATATCGAAGAAGAATTCACTTATTTGTCTTATCTTCCAAAATTGTGGGTCATGACTGTTTTGAAATTATTCGGCTGTGCCTTGTCATTGCATGGATTATTGTCTGGACACTCCATGAAGCAATGTATCCAGATTTCAACACCAGTAATAATTCATCCCAAATCATTATCACAAAATCGCCAATGTTGCTGCGTAACCAACTTGTAAGTGTTCACTTGCTGGACGGCATTCAAACATTTTAACACCTACTTGGCTAACAGCTTCTGCATAACTGACTACTTATGAATTACATATGAAGAGACATAGATAGATAGATATGAGCAGACTGATATAGATAGATAGATAGATAGATAGATAGATAGATAGATAGATAGATAGATAGATAGATAGATAGATAGATAGATAGATAGATAGATATGAGAAGACTGAGATAGATAGATAGATAGATAGATAGATAAGAAGACTGAGATAGATAGATAGATAGATAGATAGATAGATAGATAGATAGATATAGATAGACTGAGATAGATAGATGAGATAGATAGATAGATAGATAGATAGATAGATAGATAGATAGATAGATAGATAGATATGAGAAGACAGATAGATGATAAATAGATACAAATAGATAGATAGATAGATAGATAGATATAAACAGACTGAGATAGATAGATGAGATAGATAGATAGATAGATAGATAGATAGATAGATAGATAGATATGAACAGACTGAGATAGGTATGAATAGGCTGAGATAGATAGATAGATAGATAGATGGATAGATAGATAGATAGATATGAACAGACTGAGATAGATACAAACAGACTGAGATAGATAGATAGATAGATAGATAGATAGATAGATAGATAGATAGATAGATAGATAGATAGATATGAACAGACTGAGATAGGTATGAATAGGCTGAGATAGATAGATAGATAGATAGATAGATAGATAGATAGATAGATAGATATGAACAGACTGAGATAGATACAAACAGACTGAGATAGATAGATAGATAGATAGATAGATAGATAGATATAGATAATGGATAGATAGATAGATAGATAATAGGCTGAGACTAGATAGATAGATAGGCTAGATAGATAGATAGATAGATAGATAGATAGATAGATAGATAGATAGATATGAATAGACTGAGATAGATAGATAGATAGATAGATAGATATAAACAGACTGTGATAGATAGATAGATAGATAGATAGATAGATAGATAGATAGAAAGACTGAGATAGATAAAACAGACTGAGATAGATACAAACAGACTGAGATAGATAGATAGATAGATAGATAGATAGATAGATAGATAGATAGATATGAACAGACTGAGATAGGTATGAATAGGCTGAGATAGATAGATAGATAGATAGATAGATAGATAGATAGATGATAGAACAGACTGAGATAGATAGATAGATAGATAGATAGATAGATAGATATAAACAGACTGTGATAGATAGATAGATAGATAGATAGATAGATAGATAGATAGATAGATAGATAGATAGATAGATAAAATCC
>CAHIKZ030000044.1:330000-347500 GCA_903632075.3 Acanthosepion pharaonis | reverse complement strand
TCCCTCCACAACCTAATACACACCACCACACCCATATATATAATTCTAAATCATTGCCCATACTAATTTATAGTACAACGTTGAAACCGGAGAAACAAGATTTTTTTTACCATAATTTCGAAGGCTCAATAATGTTTCAAAAATTATTTTACATTAAAAAATAATAACAAAGATCACTAGAATAAATCATCGCTTTTATTACGTTTGATGTTTATTTACGCTAAGTTCTTAGAGAATCTCCAGAGGCATTTAAATGTAGCAATAACTCTCATCTCTACAAACAATGCAAGAGATTAGATAAAGAAAATGAAACTGATTTGGTTTGGTTTGTTTTGTTTTAAGGCATGTCAATCTCAATGGCTTATTTAATGACGACAAGATTTCTGTTGCTGCTAATATATTTAGTTTGTTTTGTTTTACGGCATATCAACCTCAATGGGTTATTTAATGACGACAAGATTTCTATTGCTGCTAATATATTTGGTTTGTTTTGTTTTACGGCATATCAACCTCAATCGGTTATTTAATGACGACAAGATTTCTATTGCTGCTAATATATTTAGTTTGTTTTGTTTTACGGCATATCAACCTCAATCGGTTATTTAATGACGACAAGATTTCTATTGCTGCTAATATATTTGGTTTGTTTTGTTTTACGGCATATCAATCTCAATGGCTTATTTAATGACGACAAGATTTCTATTGCTGCTAATATATTTGGTTTGTTTTGTTTTACGGCATATCAACCTCAGTCGGTTATTTAATGACGACAAGATTTCTATTGCTGCTAATATATTTGGTTTGTTTTGTTTTACGGCATATCAACCTCAAGGGCTTATTTAATGCCGACAAAATTTTCATTGTTGGTAATATTTTTTTCCAAAAATCTGTTTCTGGCAATATATTTTCCTTCAAAAATCTATTTCTGGTAATAATTTTCCTTCGCTCGTAATTTTTTTTGAAAAATGTATAGCTGGTAATATGTTGTTTTTTTTTTCAAAAATGTAATGCTGGTAATAATTTCTTTTTTTACTAATTATTTCTGGTATTAAAAACTGTTTTTACACTTTCATAATGTTTTGACCCCAGTTTGGAGGTTAACTTCTTGCCCATAGCTGGGACCCTAATAGGTGCTACCCCCCGGGTCAGGATGGATCTGGAAACACCAGAAACTAAGAGATGGTTCCACGCTCCTCAAAACCTCCTGATCAGAGGCCTTGATGTTTGACGTAGTTTATAGTCTTACCCAGCACGCGGATGTAGTTTATCGTCTTACCCAGCACGCGGTTGTAGTTTATCGTCATACCCAGCACGCGGATGTAGTTTATCGTCTTACCCAGCACGCGGATGTAGTTTATTGTCATACCCAGGACGATAAACAATAGAAGTAACAAAGTAAATATCGACATAGTAATAAACATTCTTTCCTCCTATTTCCCAATATTAAATCTACCATGTTACGGAAACATTATTACTAGCATTATTCACACTGTTATCCTCATCTTCATTGCCATATTCACAACGTTTCGGCCGATGTACGCTCCTGCCTTCTACAGGTGATTGGAATTTCGAACCGAACCTTTTATTGTTATAGTCCCACGTGTCATGCCTCTTCCGGATTTCTCAATTACTTCCCCTTTAGTTCACCACCGTATTGAACTCACAACTCTTTGGGTCTAATCACTGGATCTAACCAACGTCTTTATCCACTGGGCCATGTGTCCTTGTGTCTATCGGTGTATGAATTTTTAGGACTTATAAAACTAATGTCTTAGCAACCATTTTTAACAGTGCTCATATTTCAATTTTTCTGTTATTATTATTGCATTTTTTACCAGAGCTTATATTGCAAGTTTTGTTTTATTCATTGCTTTTCTCTAGCACTCCTTATTATTGGTTCCCATATTGTAATCATTTCTATGCTTGGTCGGCTCAGGAGATTTTTGTGGCCTAGTATATGTGTTGATTCTTAAGTTTTCGTATTTTCCAGTGATGCTCTCTGTCTATTATTTCAACATCATCCCGCAGGGGGCTGTGATCACCCTTTTCCCGCCATATGTGGTCCGCTACGCCAGATTTTACTATTTCCCCTTTACGCTTTACGCTGATATTGCTGTCTACCTTAAGAAGGCGGCTTGTTTCTTCTACCGAAATGTTGTGAATATCGCAATGACGATGAGGATAACAGTCCGAATAATGTAAATAATGTAAGTAATCATAATACCTCATCTCAGAGATATAGACAGATATAGAAACTTTTTTTTTATTACACATACCACACAAGTTCTATAGTTTTACATAATCATTGTAATGACATTTGCATAATGACATAATCATTGTAATGACATTTGCATAATGACATTTGCATAACTCAAGACGGCGTAACTATGGGATCACCACTGGGTCTTACGTTATCGAACTTTCAAATTCTCCATGGCTCTCTTAGAAAATAAAATCGTCAAATATTTTACCAAACTTATATGTTCAATATATTGATGGCATAATGATATATATTTTAATCATTTCACCCGAAGCAAGGCGATAATGCCACTGAGATGCAAAAGGGTTACTGGGAGTGAAGGAAAATGAGAAGACTTTAGTGAGTAGAATGGACAATAAAAAAAAACAGGTTTCAAGAAATCAGAAGATGGCGATTGACGTTGCGTTTAATTTTATGAAGATTGTAGTTGGAAGGGAAGAAAGAAACCGGAAGAGAGTTCCACAAGCGAAACGTGCGAGAACAGAAACTATTAGAATATAGTATACGGTTGTATGTAGATTGTTCAACAGTGAAACGTTGGGACCTAATTGCCAATCTAGTAGCGCCCTTGAATTCATATTATCGAGGTAGCAAGGAGGAAAACTCATCAAAACAATTGTCATGAAAATATTTATAGAAAAGACAAATAGAAGTCCCGTTCCGGCGGTGGGAATGTGGCAGAAGTCGAGATATTATCGAAAACCCTCGACAAATAAGAAAAAAGAAAACTTTTCGTGTACTTAATATTAATCCTTTTCCTCGGTGTTTTAGTAAACTCCAATAAGCAAATAGCAGTTCATTAGAAGAATGGCTATGAAAATATTTATAGAAAAGAGAGAGGGAAGCCACATTACAGCGGTTGAAACGTGACTGAAGTTGAAATAGCAGGTGAAGACCGGTAACAGTGGAGACCCTTATTTAGATGTTGTCGAGAACCTCAAGATATATAGCAAGAGCACCAGACCAGATGTTCCAGCAATATTTAATGTACGGGCAATTTATAAATGTGAGAGGGATTCTGGCGATATAAATTAGCTGTCAGTACACAGTAAACCAGCTTTCCAAGCAGCAAACCTAGCAATTGATTCAATATAATCACTCCACTTTGTCAGTGAAAAGCGTTAGGCTAATAAGTTACTCTCCTGGAAGTTAGCATCATTCATGCCAATGGATAGTAAAAAAAGGTTCGCAATAGAGATTATAAAACACTAGCAATTGTCAAGCAGAGGAGATCGTTAACCAATACCCTATGGCAAGACGTCTTTTGACATAAACTATTGATGTAATGTACAGAAGCAGTTTTTGTTCGTTATAGCATATAAATAAACAGAACGAAGCTTATATTTACACAAGGTCACAGATATGGCGAGGATTTAACTCACTACACAATAGTTATCTTGCTAGCCATTGCTCTTCAACCAGTTGGATGTTACTTAGAGAGGAGATGGATGATACCTCGTAATGTCCAGTATCCTCAAAAAGGTTATGAAATTATTCGTCATTAGATTATCGACTACTTAATGGGAAAACTAATACATTTATATAAGGATTAATATTATCTTTTCACCCATGTTTATTTGTTTCGTATCTTAATTATAAGTTGTTTCTTATCTTAATTTCATATTGTTTCCTATCTTAATTTTATATTGTTTCCCATCTTAATTTCATATTGTTTCCCATCTTAATTTTATATTGTTTCCTATCTTAATTTCATATTGTTTCAAATCTTAATTTCATATTGTTTCAAATCTTAATTTCATATTGTTTCCTATCTTAATTCTTTTTAATGCAGCGTAAATACAATTTTGTTTTTAAAGTGTACTTGCAAAATTCCGTTTTGAACATTCTTTTGTCATCATCCGATAAAATTTACTTTCTCTATTTCCTCATTTGTCTTTTGTTTATTTTTTTTTTTTACTTGTCTCGTTTGGATTCTCGTTCAAATTCTCGTTCAACCGGTTTTCGAATCATATTTATTTTCTCTCTTACTGGCAAGACTGCAAACATTTTTCATAACACTTTTATTGAAACAGGAAAATACGATATTCAGAAAAAAGTTTGTTTTTTTTATCGGTGCGGAAGTATATCATTGAACTACAAGGCTTACGGTCGTATCACTTTGAAACATCGTACCACGTTAAAACACAGAATGTAAGCAACGTTGAGCCTGGGCAATACCTAGACGGGTGACAGCTTAGGAATACCAGGTGGTGTAAGCTTGGATCTACGTTTGGTATAATGGATAATGATTCGCAATTGTTAATCATATAGCTAAGTTCTAATTCCCGTTGGGTTCGTTATAGCCTCTCTTCTTTTTTTTTTTTTTTTAAGCAATTCACCCGAAGCAAGGCAGGAGTGTCACTAGCACACAAGGAGTTACAGCGAGTGGGAGCAAGATTAAAGAGGCATGATAGAGGAAAGGATGAAGAGAAGAACGGGGAATAGATCAAGGCATCTGGAGATGTCGATTGACATTGCATTTTAATAGTTGGAGATTATAGACTATCAGGGAAGCAAGTAAGAGGAATAGAGTTCCACAGACGGGAAATACGAGACATGAAGCTATTGGAGTAGAAAAGACGGTTACATTTAACCGTTTCGACAGTGAAAGGGGTGGGACTGAAATGCCAACCTAGCAGCACGTTTAAATTCATGCAATTTGGGAACCAGCGAAAGTAGCTTGTCGGAGTGCAAATGCACTTGAGAAAGGCATGAAACTACCTATTCTCCCTCCACATCCCAGCTATCAGATAATTAGTTAGACATGTATCACTAAACCATTATTTTCCCGACCAAAAATAAAAAATATGTCGCAACGGCGAAAAATTATTGTTTTCCGAAAAATTCGCCTGAGAAGCTGAAGTGTGACCGTTACCGTTTTGAGTTGTCACCCGTCTTGTACGGAAACGGATTGATGCTTTTGATGTCCAAGAGATCCCGACTTGTTAGTGCCCACCTTCGAGGCCCGGATCTTTTTCGATACACCCTTTACTTGCTCAAGGCTTACGGACAAATCACTTTCTTGTAGGATAACCGAAGTTAAGCAATGTCAAAACTGGTCAGTACTTAGATGGGTGACCGCTTGAGAATACCAGGTGCTGAAAACTTGAATGTGCCGTCGGTGTAATGGATAATGGCTCGGAAGTGTTAATCGGAGAGCCGAGTTCCAATTCCGGTTGGGTTCGTTATATTCACTTACGCGCAAATCCACCTCTTCTCGTCCCAGCGATAGATTAATTAGTAAGACTTGTATCACTAAATCATCATTTTCTAAAAATAAAATTTTACAATCTAAAAATAATTCCTGCCTTTAAATAACCTAAAAAGGGTTGATAAACCGTAAAAAAACGAATCAGTTAAATACTAATTAGCTTCACAGGTATGTCGTTTAGTTTTATTTACATTTTCTCGAATATAAATATATAAAAAATAGTGAGGCCACAAAATAAGGGATCAGTTTATATAATGATGGTAATATAAAATTGATCCCCCTCTTTATGATTTATTGTTTGTTACTCAAATTCTGATTAGGTGTGACTTTTTCTCTTCTTCCCCAGCTATGGGTTAATTAGTAAGACTTGTATCACTAATCCATTTTTATCTAAAATAAAAAATCTTACAATCTTAAGATATTTTCTGGCTTTGCATTAATAACAATGGGTTGATAAACTAAAAAAAAAAAAAAACACAAACAAAACGAATCAGTCAACCAAATCTTACCCCTTCAACTACCCCTTCATTCCTAACCGAATGTTTATGCCAACGTCACTTCTTTTTCCTTTATATGCCGTGTCCTTTCAGGACGTGGGCGATCATGGCTCTCCACCTCCTTCTATCCCTTGTAGCTTTCAACAAGTTCCTTCCCTCTGCCACCTCCCCCAGACCAATTTCTGTCCTACACTCCGCTAGGCATGTCACGCGTTGTTTTTCCCTTGTCTCTCTTTCCCTCTATTCGACCCGTGAGTATCAGATTCTCCAGGCCCTCCTTCCTTATTATGTGTCCCAGAAACTTCAGCTGCCTCTTCCTGATATTAAATATTTAGTCTCCTCCTTGTTTGCATCCTCTCTTAGATCTCATCGTTGCTCACACGCTCGGTCTCTGATATACTCAGCATCCTTCTGTAGAACCACATCTCGAGTCTCGTCTTCATCTTTAAAGAGACCTTTCAACATTCGCTGCTGTAAAGGAGGACAGATGACACATAAGAGCTCCCCCTGTCTTGCTATACTCCCCCCACCAGCTTTTTGAATGCGTCATTGGCCATCCCAATACGTTTACGGATCCCAGTGTCGTACTTACCGTCCTCTGTCAAAACTGAACCTTTACTCATAAAACTTCGAGAATCTCTCACACCGTAATGGAGATTATCTTGATCTTGAATTATTGAACTATGATTTTGATAGATTCCAATACTTGTGTTCGTCTTTCAGTCGTGTATTTTTACAAGATTACATTTCCAAAGCCCCCTTTATAAAATACTTGCAAGTAAAATGAGAAAAGGTAATAAACAAAATAATTATTTAACTTTCAAACCACTTGGTGACATTTCGGCCAATATGTTGTTTTGCTTGAAAATAATTTTCATTTTACTTATGTAAACAATCTTTTCTTTTGCCTTCACAAAGACACTTTGCCATTTACTGTCGTATTTGCAGTCTGATTAGACGCAGATGTTTTTCCCATCTTTGTTTTGTGCATTTGTCCTTCAGCGAAGAAAACAAGAAGGTATGCGAACTGTTGTCAGTGGCTCCCTCTCACGGAAGGCAAATCGGCGAACAAACAATATATTAGTCGTGTACAAAGTTCTCTACCGTGTTTTATAAAAACAACAAACAGAACTGACAAACAAAAAACAATGTTTTGTTTTTTTGTTTTTTTTTTTCTACAGTGTTTTCTGACTCCTGTTGTCAAAAGTGAGGTTAGCAACTTTTGCACATGTTTAAAAATTAATATAGTGCGAAATTACATTTTAAATATTTACTCCTGAGTACGTAAAATGTAGATTCCCTACTTACCGTCGATTTTTTTTTCTTCTCTTAGATTTATTCGTTCATTGACTCAGAAAGAATTGCGTCAAACATCCGTACGGCATTTGAATCACGCGTGTTAAGCAACTTACCAAAACGTTAGTGTATTATCGCATACACCCACTATGCATACATACACACACACACACAAAGACAGACAGACACACGCACACATGCACACACATATATATATCGATGCATGTTTCATTAAATAATATAGACAAGTTTTGTCTATTTATTTTATGTAAATTCTTTTCATATCGTCTGATAAGCTTAATAACATTATCATTAAAAGAAGAAAGAAAATCACAATATTGATACATATTTTTTAATCCTATCTAAGCTTTCGGCTTACATAACACATGATTAAAAATGACAATTACATTACAATATATTAAACAATACTCGGGCAAAACAATAATGATAATCTGTTTTTGTTTATGTTGTGTCGGAAACCTACCACCCCTCTTGAAGATGAACTTGTCTGCGTCTGTGAACAAAGACTTTAAATAGTGGCATGTCAGTTGACATCGAAAGAGACAGATAGACAGAGAAGTTCTTAGCTGAGCTAGTTATTGACTACTCAGGCGATTTCTGTACCTTTTTACCAACCTATTAAAACCCTTTTTATTGTTACGTGTTATTTGGCGTTTGTCTCTACTAACACCAAATCAACATCATAACAGTTTACATGGAAGATTTCCAAGCAACGAGAAAGACGTGCATAGGAGACCTGGAAGCGAAAATCGCTCCGTAGCTCATGACGTCATATATGACCACGCGAGAGTGAAAACAAATATATTTATAAAGGGTGTTTCATTATGACGGATCAAAGTGAGCAGTAAATAAATCAATGTTACTGGCGAAAATTTATCTATTTCTCTATTGAATCATGTTATTATGTCATAGCAATTATGCGTCCGCCAAATCTGAAAGAAAAGAAAAAAATCAATTCACATTTAAAATCGGCCCAAGTTATTGGAACACCCTTTATATATATATATATATATATATATATATATATATATATATATATATATATTAATTTTAATATATATATATATATATATATATATATATATATTAATTTTAATATTAAATTTTATCATATAATTTTATAATTATTGGTTAGTATGAATTCTTTTTAATATTACCCGTGTTTTAAAGATCTGAATAGCTATTATAACATGATTTCGTTGTCAAGCTTTTGAATCTTCCTATACTTGGATTTTGATTGGTTATTCTAGCTTTTGAAAAATGTTTCTCCCTAGTGAAGGATCGTTAATTAATTTGAAACTTTTAAAACCATTTATTTTATCTTCAACATCATCACTTGATAAGACACCGAGGGTGTTGAAACAAAATGGCTATTTTTGTAGTGATTTTATAACATATTTATGTTATACTTTTTTTAAAATAATAATTATATATATATATATATATATATATATATATATATATATATATATATAGCTGTGTGTGTGTGGACATATATCTATATGGACTTGTGTCCTTGTTTTGATGTGATGAACCCGGCACGAAGTTTGTAAAAGTATTTTTGAAACACCCTATATACAACACCCCTTTGTAACAGAGTCACATCCTTGGTTACGGACACCAAAAAATGTAACACCTTTCGCCACAGCCTACACCTGGTGGGGTAACCACGTTTAGTTGTGCTATCTTCAGTGTCTTAGGACATCGTTTTAACCACGGGCTAACTCTACGCTGGTCAATGCAGACGCAGGTCTAAGCTGGTTGTTGGTTGGTTACTGGCCGCTTCGATACACACCGACTCTTCCCACGTTGTATTCTTGATCTCAGAGCAGTGAAATATCGATGGATGCTGTAATGGCAACGCTGGTTCAAGCCATGACGGGTGCCATATTAAAGAAAACAAAATAGATTAGTGAGGTTAATCTTGAATTGATTTATATAGCTCCTAGCACAACAATAAATAACACATCCCGCATGAATCTCTACATTGACACTGGGCCTTGTCTAAATTTCTGGGTTCAAATCTTGGAATTTGGTAGCAGATGACGTAGGTTTCAGAGGTCCTCGATTCGGTTTCTCTTCCCAAGTCTCTGGGATCTCAAAGTCATCTGCTTATATGCACATCGGACCAAAACTAGCGTGAGGCCGAAGGATTCTGTGAAATTGGTGATTCCCCGATTTCCATTAATTCAAATAAAGATTTTCTTTGTTTCTTTCTTAATCAACTTTCCGAACGATAGATAAAAAATTATTTCCCAATCTGTTTTCGTCAATGAAAATATGTTTAACTAAATTCTCAAACAAAAGACAAAACTGTTTTCCATCCGTGGTTGATCGCTGTCTCAACGAAAGCACAAACCAGATCACCTCCCTAGCACGACATAATTGATCTTCGTAACTTCAACCATAAGAAAAAGGGTTCGTTCTCTGTTTTGATCTTTAAATTTGTTTTTGCTAACGAAAATATAATTATCGTCTGCTCCTCTTTTCATCAATGACGTATTTTTCTAATTTCCCAAGAAGAGATAAAGCCATTCCCCTATTTGCTTTCGTCAGCATGTTAGACTCTCGATAGATAAGAAATCCAGACGGTTCCATTCACGCCAAAGAAAATGTCTCCTCTCTCTTTCTCTATTTATCTGTTTATATTCTAGCTTGCATTCCATTTTGGGCTTAACGCCTTTCCTTCTGCTAAGAATTAATGTTTAACCATCTCACGTCCTCAGTGACACGAGCCCTCCCATATATATATATATATATATATATATATATATATATATATATATATATATATTTTCATTGAATAATGTAGACATATTGTGTTTATTTTTATACTGATCCTTTACAGTTCTCCAATGAGTCTCTTGATGTTAAGATGAAATTCATCAAGGTCGCTGCCGCAGTTTTTTCTAACTCAAGTACTTTCGACCTTTTCCAAGATCATCTTCAGGGGTCAATTACAAAGACAAACTTATTGTAACTGCGATAAAATCAGCATTCCGTTATGATGATGATTTTTAAAAACACGGGCTAACTTGAAGATTAGAGTGGTGGGGGGGAGAGAAGGGAGGTCAAAGATCAATCAGCTACCCCCCCCTTTACGTGAGTTGCTTGTCTTATTGCATCTGGCAAAGGATAGCTCGAACGAACATCGTAGCGCTTGGCCTCTGCACTGTTGCAACCGAACTGCTATTTTGCGCATTTTACGGTCTTATATCAGAAAAAGACAATCCTTCAATAACAGAATTACATCAAGTCATGTAAAGTATAAAATGATGAGACCTAAGTGCCAATCTTGTACTGCGCTTAAATTTAAAGTCGAGTTAATATAGCGGAAATTTCGTTAGAACAAATACGATAAAAATATTTATGGAAAAGGCATATGGAAGCCACATTACGGCAGTAGGAAGGGATTGAAACCGAGACGACATGTCAGGACCAATAACATTCTTCTTTAGATTTTATCAAGGTTCTCTAAATAAATAACAGAAGCATCAAACCATATGTGGCAAAAACATTCAATACATAGACGAATGGATTACCTGCTCTAGTTTGTTCTCTCACTCCCTACATCGGACCTAATTAGTATCACATTTTGGTATAAGATAAACATTTTAACGCTTAGAGCCCTACAAATTCATTTTATTTTCCAGGGGGTGTATTTAATATTATGACGTAGTTTTGAGTTTGTTTTCTTTTAGAAAATGAACTCCCAAGTTTTATATAAGTTAGGGCCTTAACAAAACGCAAGTCACACTCTTCTTAATGTCTAGTCTCCTGGAAATTCCATGGATTTTTTTCAGTTTATCTAACTGCGATCAACAAATGCGAACATAATGAAACACCTATGATTATGCTGATTTTCAATGCTTAGCTTAGCCGTTGAACATGGACGAAAGTATGGGGAACCCTGTGAGGAGCGAACTCACAATTCAGTCTTAATTTTTCTAGCGAGACAAGAATGCAAACTATTACGCCACTTTCAGGTGTCCACATTTTCTCTGCTTATGTAGATGTTTTGTACTTTTTATTATAATCAGTAGGCAGATGTCAGTTCCCGAACGAAATAAATGTCATTGTAACATTATTTGTCTTTCTCTTGTTTCTAGGTTACGTTAGGCTCGCTTCATATCGGCGTGTGTAAGCCTTTTCCAACCCCCAACTCCAGTGAAGAGTATCACAGCGATTTACATCGTCAGGATTTGTCTACAGTTCAGAGATTAATTTCATTTATCTACTGCAACTTACTTACACTGTGGCGTGATTCATATTCTGAATGACGGTGAGTCATCAACTTTAAACTAGAAAAATTGGCTTTCTATGAAAAATGTATTTGGTCTTTTGCTCTCTTTTAAATAAACCCGGAAACGTGACCGCTGAGCAATTGACAAAAACACTTCACTTACAATAAAAGGTATTTTCATGTTTTCCGCTTAAGATTATTTTGTAAAGCATTTCATCCTAAGCAAAGACTATAAAAACTCTAAAAACCAAGGAGTTACTGAGCGTGAAAAGAAATTGAGAAAAACATTACTGAGAAGAGAAGACAATAAAGGAACAGGGATCAAGGAGATTGATTTATTCGTTCGTTTGTTACGTCTTATCAACCACTTGCAGGTTATGTAAAGCCAGCCATATCTGGGGGGGGGGAGAAGAGATGGATTAATAATTTGTCCCAAGGGTATTTGCGCATGAGTGAACACATTCCAACTGGAATTCGAACTCGGCTCTCCGATTAACAATTCTGAGCCATTATCACCAGACCAGATGTGACAGCAATATTCAATGCATGGACGAATGTATAACTTGCTCTATTTTTCCCACCATCTCGTACATCGGAGCTAAAATACCCCCTCATGCACATCCAAGTTTACAGCAGCTGGTATCCCCAAGCGGTCACCCATCTAGGTACTAGCAAGGCTTGACGTTGCTTAACTTCGTTGTTCTTACGGGGACCGTTTTTTCAATATGATGTAGCAGTAAGCCGATTCAGAGACATAAAATGACGATTGACACTGCATTGAAATTTCTGGAGATCATAGCACAAAAGAAGGCGAGAAGTTAGAGAGAGGAAGAGACTATTAGAATCGAACTTATGGTTACGTTTCAAAAGAACAATGATGAGACCGAGCTGTTAATTTAGTACTACGTTTAAATTCACAAAGTCAAGGTAACAAAGAGAAATACTCATCAGAACAATTACCAAGAAAAATCCACTGACAATAAATTCTTTCCCGATTCTCAAAGGACAATATGGCGTTTAGGTGCCGAAAAGAAGTAAAACTAATTTCGGGTAAAGACATTTTAATATTCCAATAGTGTATATATATACAATGCTTATTGTCTTACGTTTCTCGTATCCATCATTTGGTCTTCGTAAACGTTGTTCAAGCAGCGATGAATGTCAAAGAGAGTAAGTTTTTCAGCACGGGGAAATTCAGACAAATTCAATGCACTGTCATATCTGACGTCATTTTACCAGATTGCTATCTGCAGCAAAAAAATAAAAAATAAAAATATAACACGAGTTATTGGTGAGTAGACTGAAGCTCTACTGTCTCAAAACCAATAGCCAGCTCTGATATAGTCGAAAATAAAATAATAAAATAATATATTAGGCATTCATTACTGAGGACTATTGCAAAATTATTTTCAATGTATTTGTATAGTAAAATCATTAGCAATGCTTGTACTTTCTACATCTAATAGCCCTATTCTATCAGTTATGATTGAATTAATTCCTGACCACTTCATGATTTTCAATTCATTCCTATAAAAAAACCCATTGGCAATGCATCTACATTATTATCTGGAAGCGTTGGGATACTCATAATATAGATAACACTAGAAGCTAGGTCCCATCATTTTCACTTTTGAAATTGCTACTTGTAAACGCAACTTCTATGCTAGTAGTATATTTACTCGCACTTCTCGCTTGTGGAACTTCCTGACTTCCTGTCTTCTGACTTCCTGTCTTCTGACTTCCTGTCTTCCGACTTCCTGTCTTCCTGTCAACTACGATTATCTTCTTTTTATGAAACCATTTTTTTGTTGCCCTGTATTAGATGAAGTTCATTTTTGACAGTTACGTCCACTCCATTGCAATTCGAATATCTAAGGTTTTGAGGGCTTTAACAGATATTTATTTAATATTTCTTGTTTTCGTATTAGTGTCTTCTTTTCTGAATATAAAGTTTGTTTTTTTTAATCATTTCACTGCAAGCAAGGCGCGAATACCACCAGTACGCTGGGAGTTACAGAGAGTGAAAGTGAGAGAAAGGATAAAAGATGAAAGGGATTCAAGCAGATGGCGATTGACATTGCATTTAAATTTGTGAAGATTTTAGATATCAGGGAAGCAAGTAAATGGGTGGGACCTAGATGCCAATCTAGTAGCACGCAAGTGTGTAAATGCCCAAATGTTCAATATATCCGAGAGCTTTTGGCTATTCATTTAAACATTATCGAGTATGATTTTTATTTTTAAATGAATGTACCAAGAATTTTTATGTATGTATCAAAAGGTGTATTTTTTTAATATATATTTTATTTTTTCAAACACGTTCAGCCAATGGTGGGTGTGTTCATGGTTGATATATATATATATATATATATATATATATATATATATATATATATATATATATATATGAATGCTAATACTCGTTTGAAAAACCTTGGTTAGCTCAACTTGTAATATAACAAATTGATGTCCGAGAAAAAAATGGAAATAAAAAAAGAAAGAACCAAGCACATAACACTATACGAATCCTCTCAAGTGCCCCCCTAAAAAAACCCCAAAACGAGTAAAAGACTAAACGTAAAGATTTCAATACACTAAGTAGAGCAAAAACTAAAATAATTCTAAGGAGCCAGGCAAACCTACATGGGTTTCACGTAAATGGATCTTCAGGGTAAAACGGGCTAAAAAAGCAAATAATGGAACAATACTTATTGACCCAATGAATATTGTTCCATCATTTGCCTTTTTAGTCAGTTTTACCCTGAAGATCCGTTTACATGAAACCTAGGTAGGTTTACCTGGCTCGTTAGGATTTTTTTATATATATATATATATATATATATATATATATATATATATATATATATATATATAATAGCTGGCCAACGTATTCGAGGATACTCATCTATTAGGGCAGCTAGCCAATCCCTATTGCAGACGCAAGCTCAGGCGTTTTTGTTCAGCACCAACAGAGCTAATCTCTGGTTTATACTGCAACTATGCTGAGCAGACCTTAGTTACAGTTTCTGGGAGACAGTGTGTTATCTAGCAGGATCAACTATCTGATCAAGGCCAGCAAACCTCGGTAACGATGACTTGTAACTTCGTGCTAGCTCAGCTATATAAACAAGCACAACTATATATATATATATATATATATATATATATATATATATATATATATATAAAATAACATAGAAGTCAACACTTAGATCGTCAGTCTTTTCATACACGTGGCCTCGACGATTGCATATAGTGAAAAGACTGTCGCCTCTAAGACTTCTATGTTCACTTTATATTCACACGCTCTATCTCTGATATTGAGCACTTTATCCCATAAATATAGCACTCCTTAAGACTATATTTCTTCATATATATATATATATATATATATATAAAATAAAGGCTACCGAGAAAAGTATAGAGACTTACGATCCGACTGTTCTGAAGAAACAATGTGTCCAAAATGACTATATTAAAATACGCAAACAAAACAATTTCATGAGGTGAATGATCTTTTTTTTTTTAACCTTGTTTACATCCTGTTTTTTGGCTCGTTGCCACAAACTCGGGTTGTTGGGTGCAGACAGCAGTGCCAGACATTGTAGTACGGCCTTCCTCCATTTTCCGGAAATAGGTAAATTTACATTGCAGTGTACTTATTTCTGTAGTTATCTGAAATTAACCTGGATTCATTGTTTGTTTTTTTTAAGATATATTGTAGGTGAACTTGGCCAATGAACTGGAGACATTTTATAGATATGTGTACGCTCACAAAAAATCTTTCCAGAGAAAGGCAATTATTAAGGGACATTTATAGAAAGTGTATTAATCCCTGAACCCTCCACGGCAAATAAACATGCAAGATCATATAACATATCTCCCTTCTTAACAGATATACGACCATATCACGTTGAAACAGCGGGTCCAGTACAATCAGAAACGTTGACCCTGGTCAGTAATTTCTAACTTTTTCTGACAATTCTTTAAGCCAACATGACAATCCTTCGTTTCTGACAGCTAAGTGCATCTAAAAAAATTCACAACTCCTTTCCTGTAACAACTACAGCTGTTAATGTTTATGAACTCTTTAATAACTCAGTCAGTTAATGTGCCAGACGTGATACACGTTTAGGCGATCATATATCTTTCGATACTTGACTGACGAGGAAGATTTTTTCCCCGAAGTAGGTTGCCATTTCTTTCTGCGATAGACCAGTTGACATCCAAGGTTTTGTCCTGTCTGTCCTGCTATTTACCCATAGCTGGAAGAAGAAGAAGAAGAAGAAGAAGAAGATTTATACCTTTCCCAAGGGTATTAGCACATGTGAATGTAATGGATTCAACTTGAAAGTCAGTCAGTCAGTTATGTGCTATGCGGGATACACGCTTTGGCGATCATGTATCTTTCGATTCATAATTGACGAGGCAGATTTTTTCCCGCAGTGGGTGGCCATTTCTATCTGCGGTAGACCAGTTGCTATCCAAGGCTATAGAACCCGGTCTGTCCTGCTATTTACCCATAACTGGGAGGAGATGAGAAGGATTCATACCTTTCCCAAGGGCATTAGCAAGTAAGTAAATCTAATGGAATCGACTAGAATTCGAATTTTAATAACTACTGCAGTCAAAATGGCTTTTATGTATTTTCTGGCAATACCTGTAGACCAGCTCCATCCGGGTCCGTACTTCTACCTCCTTTCTAGCAACATGCACAGCCAAAGGCTTACGGCCACATCGCATTAAAACACCGGTCCCCGTACAATCACCAAAGTTAAGCAACGTCGAGCCTGGTCAGTAACTGGATGGGTGACTGCTTGTGAAATAACAGATGTTGTCCAATTGAATATGTGGGTGGTTTATTGGATTATGGCTCGGAATTATTAATCACGCGCAAATAACCCTGAGAAATGTACGAATTCAGCTCTTCTCCCCTTAGCTATGGGTTAATTAGTAAGTCTTGTATCAAAATCATTATGATCTCAAAAAATATATTCTTATAATTTTAAATTATTCCTGGCTTTAAATAATGTGCAGAGGAGTGATAGACCGTAGAAAATCAATCAATAAAAACTACTGCTATTACAATATCGATTATTTAGAAACAAAAGTGATAAAAACAAAAACAATAGTGATAGATAGCATAATGAGGTCGACTAGTCTATGGATCTTCATTCACTGGACGTTAAAAAGTTTAAATTCAAATTTAAAGTTAAGAGCCACATAATCCTCAGCGTTTCAAACGATTTAAAATTATAATCGGCCTGTTTTATTTCTTTCGTTGCTTTGAATACTGTTGGCACGCACTTATGGCCTGGTGCTATTACTTTGCATTTAGAGATTCATAATAAAATCCAAAGAAAGAATCAGCAATATTATTGATCCTGACCTGGCATCTCGGTTTCATTCACTTTCCCACCGCCGTAATATAGCTTCTCTTTCCTATAAATACTTCTATGGTGACTGCCCGGATGAAAGCTTCAGTATAGAATCTGAATTTCCTGAATTTAATCGCAGTACCAGATGAGCGACAAAGTATCATTATTTTACAGCTGAAATGACAAGTTTGAATCGTGTGTTCTATGCTATCAGTTTCTTTTCTCACACTAATCAATAGTTTATTATAAACAGAGCATTTACTTAAATATTTGAGTCTATATAAATAACGTATAACAATGAAATATATTAAAATAATTGTCGGATTTCTCCATTTCATAGTGTGTGACGTTCTTTGTCTACGTTAAGTTATGCTTCGAGCAGATATGGACGTTCAAGGGATATCATGGGAAGTTTGTAGTTTAAAAGCACTAAAATCAACCTTGTTAACCAGGCGCTCCTTCGTAGCAAAACTAATATAGCACGTCAGGCTATATGATGGTTCCCTGTAGGATACAGGTTCGGTTCCTATCGGAAGACGCATATTTTTGTTCAGGCAAATGTTGTCAATACTGTTTATTATAAATGTTGTTAAT
>CAHIKZ030000044.1:325000-327500 GCA_903632075.3 Acanthosepion pharaonis | reverse complement strand
GCCTCACACTCCACATCAAATGCCTTGAGGAGGTAGTGCTGCTCTGATTCAACAGGGTGGCAGCTGGTAACCTCTATATCTGGTAACAGGACACTTCATCACACAAGCAGGAGAACCCAATCAAGTTTGTCAGACAATTTCTGTGACCACATCACCCCTTACATCTGGCCACCTAACTCCCTAGACTGCAACCGCATTGATTATGATATGTGGGTAGCAGCTGAGTAAGAGACGAAACAAACTACTTGTAACAGCAAAGATGAATTGATGGCAAGCATTATGGCAGTATTCCCCAACTTAAATATGGAGACAGTCCAGAAGAATTAAACGAGATTCCGAAATCGTCAGGAGGCCGTGGTTGAAGCCAATGGCGATTTTATTGAATAAGTTTAATCTTTCGAATTTCAAGATAATTTTGTGTAATTTTGGTAAATATATTTGTTAAAATGAGATGTCAACATTATTTTAATTTTTGCGTAATTAAGACAATAATCATCCATCGCACCCTATATATATATATATATATATATATATATTGTTTAAAATTATCTAAAATTTAGAGTGTTCAGCATAGGATCAAGCGCGTCTATAGAAACATTGTACATATAGGAATCAACACTGCATGTTGACTGTGAGTTTCCCTACGCAATAGGATTTTCGGTTTAAACCCGATGACTGCATGTAAAAAATCTATTAAACTTCGACTACAGATCCATATAAGTGAATTATTTTATTTTACTAATATATATATATATATATATATATATATATATATATATATATATATATATGTGTGTGTGTGTGTGTGTGTGTGTGTGTGTGTTTTATAATAATATTTTATATATCATAATATATAAACATAAAATGTCTTAAAATAATTGCCGCGCTTTGTCCATTTCATAATATGCGACGTCATTTGTTTACATTTGGATACGCATCGAGCAGATATGAATGTATGAGAGAAAATCATGGGGAATTGTAGTTTAAAAACAGTAAAATCAAGCTTGCTAACCGAAAAGCACGAAAGGCTACATGACGGTTCCGTATAGGATACAGGTTCGATTCCTGGCGTAGGACGCATATTTCTATGACAATTTCTCGGACTTTGAGGCCAGTAAATGTTGTTAATACTGTTTATTATAAACAGAGCATTTACTTAAATCTTTGTGCCTATAAAAGAACGTATAAACATAAAACATGACTTAATATATATATATATATATATATATATATATATATATATATATATATATATATATAAGGTATACTCTATTTATGGATAAAGTGCACAATATCAGCTATAGAGCATATATATATATATATATAAAACTGAAAATTGGAAGCGGCCTGACGATTGCGTCTAGCATGAAACAGCCTGTCGCCTCTGAGTGTTCGCTTCAATGTTTATATATATATATATATATATATAAAATATTTTTGCCCTTCCTTGCCTTCCTTTGCCGTGCTGATGTTGCTACATGCCTTACTTCTTGCGTATCTCACACTGCGATTTTTTTAAAGCTCTATACTAAACATTAAATCTGTTACGAAAAAAGAACTAAACAAAATGAACACAAAACGATCAGCTTTAAAAAAGGATTGTAACTGGAAAAACCTAATGAAAAAAGAATGTTAACAACAAATACTTTTTCACACACAACCCAGTTCTGCGGAATCAGAATCAACGTTGAGTTTAACAAAGCGAATGACCCATTTGGAGTAAAGTGCCATGCAGATTTAAATTTTTCGCACTTGTGACGAATGCAACTATCTATTTTTTTTGCATGCTAGCATGCTAGTTATCATTCGTGTCAGTCAGCTGTTGGCTCTCACGATGGCCAATAGAATCTTCCTGCCTATTCGTGGCAGCCAGCTATAGGCTCTCACTCTGGCCAGTATAAAATGGCCGCAAACTACATGAAAACTGCCGTAGAAGCATGAAAAGATCGATTATTTCCACTATCGATAGGCGTTGGGAAATGCAATGTCGGTCTTGGCCTTACCCGCTAACTTGGAGCATGTACATGTACTTTACTCATATAAGTTTTGGTGCAAATCCGTTGAAAATTGAGGCCGTGCATTCGTTATACACACACACACACACATCCTGCCTTTTATATATATATATATATATATATATATATATATATATATATATATATATATGTTAGTAATGGACTCTCCCGTCTATTTCAACGTATGTGGATTCGACAACCTCATTCATTTTTTTATGTTTGTGTCGTATGTGACGCTTCAGTCTTCCTAGTGACCTGCATACAAGTCCGCATATTGTGCAACAGAAAGGATCTCGGACATTGCGACAGGAATATTTGTTGACGCTTTTCGCCATTATCTTTCGTCTCTTAACCGATCAATACGACTGATTTCAAAATTTCTAATACCAGTTCTCTCCAGTTATTTCTATCCAGGGCAACTCGCTCGAAGTTAGTATGACGCACATTGACAGCTGAGAAGTTACTCTTAAGCTTGTCTTTATACC
>CAHIKZ030000044.1:317500-320000 GCA_903632075.3 Acanthosepion pharaonis | reverse complement strand
ACATTTTGGCAAGGGGTAGGGATGTATTTTTCAATGAGAACTGACATCCGTTGAATGCATGTATAAGAACACCGGATTATATATCTTACTGTTCTTTCTTTTTTTTTAATTATATATATATATATATATATATATATATATATATATATATATATAAATATATATATATATATATATATATATATATATATGTATATATATATACTGTATTTAATGGCATATACATAAATATATATATATATATATATATATATATATATATGTATATATATATACTGTATTTAATGGCATATTGTTACAAATATATATATATATATATTGAATTTAATGACATATAAGATCCTAGTGTATATATTGTTACAAATATGTATATTGAATGAAAATTTCTCGGACATTCAGGCCGGTAAATGTTGTTTAATACTGTTTATTATAAACAGAGCATTTACTTTAATATTTGTATCTATAAAAAGAATGTATAAACATAAAAAATGTCTTAAAATACTTGCCGGACTTTGTCCAATCCATAATATATATATATATATATATATATATATATATATAATTTTACGATTTTGGTCGTCGTTAAATTTTATTGGTTTTTTATTGTTGCATTTTATGGGCTTCATGCAAATATGTGTAGGTGTAAACTGGAATGTGACGGGCAGGATTTAAAATTTTCATTCATTCTCATTGTTAAGTATGTATTGTTACGCAGCAAATAAGTTATCGAAATATAACGCTGAAGTCTACTGTTTCGATACGTTTTAAAAAGTACTTCTTGAAACTCACCAGAAAAGGTAGACATATTTTTTTTACCTACGCTTCGATACAGCTATCATGGCACGTGAACATCTCGCTTAAAATTTAATGAGCCGTACGTTTTTATAGATAAATAGTCGACTTTTGTTCACACGAAAAAATTCATCATTAGCTGATTCATCCCAACTTGTAATGTAATTACTCACGTTCAGGTGAAGCAGTAATAAGTCAGACGGTTGCAATAAAAAAGAATTATGAATAATATTTACTCATGGATCTGAGACGTACATTCTGAGGTTGGTAGAAAAATAACGGAAAATTAGATTAAAATATTTCAGGCATTCTGATGACGAATACTGGCTTCCTCGCCGTGGAGACTAGTCTGTAAACTACCACATTTAATAGTACATCAGACCTTCCAATTTCAGTAACTAAATATTAACCCGTTGAATCCATAGCGCCGATTTACGTTTCAAATCCCCGGTGTTTCATCAGGAAGAAGAATTATACAGCTTCTTTTTCTTCTCTGTGACCTGTCCGCCCAGAACGTAGGCTACCATGGCTCTCCACAATTTCCTGTCTTTCGTAGCTGTTAATAAATTCTGTCTTTTCGTTCTTTCTCCTAAGCCTTGTTCCGCCATCCATTTACTCAATCTCACGAAGTATGTTATACATTGTTTTATTCTAACCTTATTGCCTTCAATCTGTCTTGTGAGTATCAGATTTTCGAAGCCCTCTTTCCTCATTATGTGACCTAGTAATTTCAGTGATGCTAAGTATATTTCCTTTGTGTTTCCATTTTCTCTAAAACTTTGTCGTCGCTCACATGTTCGATCTATGGTATTCTCAGCATCCTCCTGCAGACATCACATCTGCTGCACCATGTCTCCTCTTTATCTGTGTTAGAGATTGTCCAGCATTCAATTCCATACAGGAGGTCTGGTATTACGTAAGAGATCAGTATTCTTTTCTTTGTTTCTAATATTTCTTTTTCTGTTTCTTTGCTTAATTTTTGGAATACATTTTTGGCTATCCGAAATGTGTCTTTGGATTTCAGTGTCACACTTTCCGACATTAATTTCTGTACTTGTTCGATTTTGGTATTTCCGATTTGTAATATGCACATTGGGCTGTTCCTTTGCTCAGGCATTCGGTCTTCTTGAAGATGATTGTTCTGTGTAAGATGATAAACTACATCCGTGCCCTAGGTAAGACGATAAACTACGTCCGCGTCCTGGGTAAGACAATAAACTACATCCGCGTCCTGGGTATGACGATAAACTACATTCGCGTCCTGGATAAGACGATAAACTACATCCGCGACCTGGGTAAGACGATAAACTACATTCGCGTCCTGGATAAGACGATAAACTACATCCGCGACCTGGGTAAGACGATAAACTACATTCGCGTCCTGGATAAGACGATAAACTATATCCGCGTCCTGGGTAAGACGATAAACTACATTCGCGTCCTGGGTAAGACGATAAACTACATCCGCGTCGTGGGTAAGACGATAAACTACGTCCGCGTCGTGGGTAAGACGATAAACTACATCCGCCTCCTGTGTAAGACGATAAACTACGTCCGACAACAAGACCTCTGATCAGAATATTTTGAGGAGCGTGGAAACACCGCTTAATTGCTAGTGTTCCCAGGTCCACCCCAACCCGGGGTGGTAACACCTGTTGGGGTCTCAGCTATGGGCAAATGGTTAACCCACCCCCCACAAGCTGGAGTC
>CAHIKZ030000044.1:282500-312500 GCA_903632075.3 Acanthosepion pharaonis | reverse complement strand
GCCGGTAATCATTTTTTACAAACGTAATTTATCGTCTTACCCACGAGGGGTGTGTAGTTTATCATCATACCCAGCACGGGTATTTAACTGTACTACTATCAGGTCATCCCATAAATTATGTCCGAATTTTAAGTTTTTGTTAAAATGAACGAAATTTAAAGTGTATTTTATAATGTCTAATGGAGCTGAACATTATTTTTATGTTTAGATGCATTTAAACTGATCAAATTTTTTTTCAGAGAACAATAAAATAAAATTTTGTTTGATTAAAACCCTGCTAACATGGAAGTACCCAAGAATCATTTGAGGCACATAATGCTTTATGAGTTCAAGAAAGGAAATTCAGCAGCCGAAGCGGCTAGAAACATTCACTCAGTTTATGGAAAGGAATGTGAATGAAAGAACTTGCAGAAGATGGTTTGCAAAATTCAGAGGTGGATTTCACCCTTGAAGATGAAGATCGAACCGACATCCAGTTGAGTTTGATGAAAAGCTTCTTGAAGCAGCCCTTGAAGAAAATCCTGCTTTATCAGTTGAGGAATTGGTAGTGGTTCTCAGTTCAAACCATACAACTGTTCATCGTCATCTTCAACAACTTGGAAAAGTTCCTAAACTTGGAAAAGTTCCTAAACTTGGAAAAGTTCCTAAACTTGGAAAAGTTCCTAAACTTGGAAAAGTTCCTAAACTTGGAAAATGGGTGCCTCATGAATTGTCTGAAAACAACTTCAAATCCCGAGTTGACATCTGCTCTTCTCTCCATTCTCGCCAACTTGGTTCACCTTTTTTGGATAGATTTGTAACTGGCGACGAAAAATGGATGTTTTATCGAAATGGTAAGCGTCGTAGACAGTGGCTTGGTAAAGGGGAAGGACCCCAGCCACAGCCGAGAAGGGAACTTAATGGGCAAAAGGTTCTTCTTTCAATCTGGTGGGATCGCCAAGGAATAATCCCCTTTGAATTCTTACCACCTAATGCAACAATTAATGCTCAAATATACTGTCAGCAATTAGAGCGTTTGAACCAAGTGTTGAGGGGAAAAAGACCTGCTCTAGTGAATCGAAAAGATGTGATGTTTCATCAGGACAATGCGTGACCCCACACAGCAAGAATCACGTCACAAAAGATCGAAGAACTTGGTTGGGAGAAAATTTCTCATCCATCTTATTCTCCCGATCTTGCTCCTTCAGACTACCATTTATTTCGTAGCTTACAGAATCATTTGGAAGAAACAGCTTTTGTAATACAGGAAGAGGTTAAAACTGACATTTGTGAGTTCTTCGAATCAAAGCCAAAAGAATTTTACAGTAATGGAATTAGTAAGCTTGTTAATAGATGGAAAGTCATAGATAATCAGGGAAATACATTGTTGATTAAATCTGTAATTAAATGTAACATTTGGTCACTTGTTTTCTTTATTCAAAATTCGGACAGAACTTATGGGATGACCTGATAGATTGGCGGCATGATCTCATCATTTTACAGTTGAAATTCTAGATGTAACCGTAAGTTCTATGATAACAGTTTCTCCCATCGCACTTCTTGCTTGTGGAACACTCTTTACTCAAGCTCAGTAATGGGTCATACGTTGATTTCTTTGTACCTTTTACCTTCAACCTGCTCTGTGAGTATCAGATTTCCCAAGTCCTCTTGCCTCGTTAGGTGCCGTAGAAATTTCAACTGTCTCATCCTGGTGTTAAGTATAAAATTATTTTCCCATTTTTTCTAAAACTTTGTCGCTGCTCGCTTCTTCCGTCCATGGCATCCTCCTTTAAAACTATATTTCAGCTGCCTCAAGTATCTTCTTTATCTTTGAGGAGATTATCCAGCATCCACTTCCATATAGGAGGACAGATATCACGTAACAGTTCAGTACTCTTTTCTTTGTTTCTAACGATTTTTTTCTGTTTCTTAATACTCTGCTTAACTTTTGGAAGGCTCTTTGACAATCACAATGCACCTTCAAAATTCAGTGTCGCACTCTCTGCCTTCTGCTAAAACAAAGCCAAAGATATTCATCTGAATAATTTGTTAAAAGTAATTAGCATAAGGAGATTTTTTTTATTATTTTTATAATGAATCGAAAGACAGTACCCCTCATTCGAGTGATCAGTCTATGTCGGATGAATAATCTTTGGTTTACAGTGTAGGGTCGATCAGTGCATGAAAATAAGTTTCATTAAGAATTTAAAAAAACATATAAAGATAAAAATATATACTTATCTATATTTATAAATATTTCTGACCTTCCTTAAAAATAATGACTAATTTATGTTTTGGAATTTGGTTTGCTCAGTGTTTTGATCGACTTTAAAATAGCGAAAATATCTTAGTCTTTCCTTTTTCGCTGACTAATATTTCAAAACCTCAACTAAATTTTACTTTTAAGTAATGAAAAAAAATAATACCTGCCTAATGTTGTTATATGTTGTGAATTGAAGAAGAATGATGAGAATTTTTCTGTATAAAAGGACACGTGTCTAAATATGAACAGCATGTTGGGAAAATTAAAGTATTAAAAAGTGTCCTTCACAAAAGAAAAAAAAAGCAAAACAAATTCTGTCAGTACTCGCGGGTGCAACTCCAGGATTGCAGCTGATAACAGAATACAGGCAAAGACAAAACAGAATTTATAATTTCTATTTCAAGAATTGTTATAAACAGTAAACCAGGACTTAACAGAAGCAAAACCATATCTATCTATCTATCTATCTATCTATCTATCTATCTATCTATCTATCTATTCCAGTCTTTCAGTATGTATCTATCTATCTATCTATCTATCTATCTATCTATCTATTCCAGTCTTTCAGTATATATCTATCTATCTATTCCAGTCCTTCAGTATCTATCTATCTATCTATCTATCTATCTATCTATCTATCTATCTATCTAGCTAGCTAGCTAGCTATCTATCTATCTATTCCAGTCTTTCAGTATATATCTATCTATCTATTCCAGTCCTTCAGTATCTATCTATCTATCTATCTATCTATCTATCTATACATATTTGTTTCCAAACTGAAAAACTGAACTGAAAGACACTCATACGTCGAATATATATATATATATATATATATATATATATATATATATATTTTTATGAATAAAAATGACAATAGGAAAACTGGTAATTGCTGACGCGTTTCGTCCAATGTGGACTTTATCAAAGCAAAAAAAAAAATATATATATATATAAAAGGAAGAGGTTATAGTAGTTCCAACGAGAGAAAAGTGTGTATATTAAAAAGAAGAGAGAAACCGCAAACGCTTTTGGTTGTAATGTAGATTATTTTAAAAAAAAAAAATCTTATGCCTTATTTTCCCTAAATTTGCTACAGGTGTTTCCGGTCTCGTGACCGTCATCAGACAACACGTGGAGATTTCCACATGTTATTAAAGATAATTGATTTTTTTCTTATGTTTTTCGATGTGAAATATTCTCTTTTTTTGCGTGTTATTGACCCAAATGTTTTCGTGAACACTAAAAAATTTAAAATAAAGCATGATATTTTTTTTTCAAAATCCACATTACAGCCAAAAGCGTTTGCGTTTTTTCTTTTAATTATATTTTTATATATATATATATATATATATATATATATATATATATATATATATATATATATATATATATATATATATATATATATATCTGTATAATCTCTGTAATCTGTAATTTTTCTGGTGTTCTTATATATTAACGTTATCAGCTCGTCGGATGACAATACTGGAATCGCTTTTAACACTTTTGCGGCATTTTGAGGTTTTCTGTTAAAACTAATGCATAAGAACACAAGAAAAAATTAAATAAAAATCTTTAGAGATCTTCTCAAGGTTGAAGGACTATAACAATATTCGAACAAAAGATCAAATGTATCACAAAAGAATATATATATATATATATATATATATATATAGCACCCCATATATATATATATATATATATATATATATATATATATATATATATATATATATATATATATATTTGTGTGTTTTCATTTAGGCAAATAATATTTTTCATTTATGTAAATTTTTTAAATAATATAAGTTTTTTTGTCTATTTATTCATATTTTTTATTATTTTTTCGGTTTATTTTATCAAAGATGTAAATTAAAAACATATTAAACGAATATACGGACACGACAGTGATGATGCGGTGTGATTTTCGCTTCTAGCGTCTTATATGCGCGTGTTTATCGTTGCTTAGAGATCATCTACGTAAACAATGACAGACTATCATCACTGTCGTGTCCGTATATTGTTTAATATGTTTGTAATTTACATCTTTGATAATGGCTTAAGCCGAAAGCTTAGATTATAATAAAAAAAATATGGATCAATATTGTGAATTTCTTTCTTCGTTTAACGATAACGTTATTAAACTTATTATTAAACTTATCAGATGTTACGAAAAAAATTTACATAGAATAAATAGACAAATACTTGTCTATATTATTTAATGAAACGTATATATATATATATATATATATATATATATATATATATATATATATATATATATATAAGAGGGTGCTATATCTTCTTTTCCCGAAGCACTCGTCTGAATCTCGTCGTCATATATGCTCTGTAAAACCGACTCCCAAGAGGATGCTTCCCTGATCAACAATCATAACCTGTTCAAGCCTAGGGTTAACCGTTATCTTCTCCATATATCTCCAAAAATTGTGCTTAACTCTCTACCTCGAGTGGTTCCCGGGCCTTGTACATTGTGAAAAAATATGACCAATAATCAGAAATACTTTTTACAGTGATTCTTGGTTTTTCGCTACACAGTAATAACCATGTTTTTCGCTACACAGTAATAACCATGTTTCAAAAGTGGAAGCTAAAAACTTTAAATTTAATTATATAATTAAATTAAAAGCATTAGTTCCGTTTCATCTTCAAGCGAATATTGGAATAACTTATTTTTAAATTTACTGAGTTTTAAACGCACATATAAATTCATAATTTACTGTTTCCAAGGATACAACGAAATCCAATCATTCCGACAGGGGCGGTAGCGTGTTCATAAAAAATAAGCTGCATACTACAATATATATATATATATATATATATATATATATATATATATATATATATATATATATATATATATATAAATGGACCCGGAGGTCAACAGAAAGTGGCAACAGTCTGTTTCATGCTTAAATGCAATATTTAGGCCTGAAGATTTCGTTCAAGCATAAAACTCTCACTCTCAGTGTTGACCTCAGTCTCCACTTTTATATTTACATACACTCTATCTCTTATACTAAGCACTTTTACACGTAAATGTAGGAGATCTTAAAATACTTTCATCATTATATACATATATATATATATATATATATATACACAAATATATATATATATATGTGTGTGTGTGTGTGTGTGTGTGTGTGTGTGTGTGTGTGTGTGTGTGTGTGTGTGTGTTTCTTTTTGTGTATATAATATATCATATTAGAAATAAATATACAGTTTTCCTCCTTTTAGCACAACTCTGAGTTGCAATCGTCTTGCATGAGAAATATAAGGTCAGTCGTCTTGATAAGCAAGTGGTCGTATATCCTGTTAATTCTATCAAATGCAATGGATATTGAAAGAAAAGCGCCCGAAATCCAAATATAAGAGTCACGAATTAATGATGTGCGCTAATTTTGGATAATTAACATAAAAGAAATACTTCCTAAAATAAATGCTAGTGCCCATAACTCTGTCTGTGTCATGCGATCAGCTCTTTTCGTTAGTCTACAAAAAGTGATATAGTATTTTAAATATACTCCTATAAGGTATAATAATCATAGTCCAATACGAACACGCATAGTTAAAGATAGTTTTAAAAAACAGTACCAATTTGCTTGTCATGCATATTCAATCATAGCAAAAGGGGCCAAAATTAAGATGTGGGTTACCAACTGATAATGTGAGCCAATTTGCGATAATAAACATATAAATGCTTTTGACTCGTATTTTAACTACTTTCAAGGTGGCGGGAGTTAATATGGCGTAGGGATGAGGATTATTAATATCATTGTTCTGTTACATATACAGCGTTTTTTTTTTTGTTTGTTTTTTTTGAGAGAGAAATCTTTTGTAACAGTAATTTCATTCAGAGTGGGGATTTTTTTTTTGTAATCTTTTTTAACAATTTCGATGGACAACTTATTTCTTTGTCTTAAAAAATGATAATTTTAAGTACTCGAGAAAAATGAAATAAAAACATTACAAAACACTCCTTGACCATCATATTTAACGAACATGCGCGAATACACGCGCACACGCACACGCACACACAAACACACACGCACACACACATATATATGTGATAATATATATACATATCTATATATATATATATATATACATATATATATATATATGATAAAATGCGATGTTTGTGGGTAAAATTGCTCAATATCAGGAATAGATAGTGAGTAAATATAAAAGCAGGTACTGAGGTTAACACCGAATGTCTACGCTCTGTTATACAATTTAACGCAATCTTCAAGCCATGTTTCAAAAATGGAAGCTTCCATTTTTGAAACATGGTTAGAACTGTGTAGCGAAAAAAACATTTTAAACCAATTGATTTATAATATTAATGCTCTGTAAATTTACATTGAGCACTATTTTGTAAAAATAAAGAACACAGGATTATATATCTTACTGTTCTTTCTTTATATATATATATATATATATATGTGTGTGTGTGTGTGTGTGTGTGTGTGTGTGTGTGTGTATCTGTATCTTTTAGAGGGAAAAACGTGTATTTGTAAACTGTGACTGCTGCTGCTGCTGATACAAAAGCTATTCTATAAATTGAGTACTCAATGAGTGATTGGCATGTTTATTTTAAAATACGTCAAACTTCACCATCCTCTCTGTTGGGAGCTGACAACTCAGGGAGAAAATCTCCGCCTGAGGCCAAATCCGTTGGGTTTCGATCTTGGTTTGAGGCAATCCGATGTTTAGCCACAATTTTAAAATTATATGCAAGTTTCATTAAATTCGACTAACAAATTATTGCGTTTTTTCTCTTTGTCTGTCGGGTCATATAATTTAATAAATTTCTTAAGATTTTTTAGAAAGGTTCGAATAATCTGGTTTCCAGGTAGAACTTGCACACACAATGTCCTTTGGTAGCTTTCGCTTTTACCAAGAAGCAAAAACAAAACAAAAAGTTGTTTTTTCAAATTCTTTGTTAATTTGTGGAATAAGGAATTGTCATTATTTACATCATATACACTCCTTATCTTTGTTTGTTATTATCACATTTCAGCCGTTCTACTCTCCGACCTTCTTCGGGTGCTTCTTGATCCGGCCAACCTTCAGGAAATGTCGGAACGGATACTTTATTTAATGTAAAGAAGAAGATTGTTTTCTGTGTCTAGGGATATCTCAACTTGTTCGTATTTAATAGCACTCGGTTATTTCTCACCCGTTTCCACAAGTTTTAACTCGGTACCAACCGGCACCGGAATTGAAGTCACGATTACCATACTATCAAATTCACAAACCAATGTTTTTATCCACTAGGCTATTGAAGGATCCTTATCACCTAAAGAGGACTGAAAGGTATAACGATCGAAACGTTATTTGGAATTCTAAGGTGATTTTTTTTTGCTATATATGGAATAGGTCTTATTCATAATAGGAAAACAAGAAAAAGATTAAGAAAATCAATAAAAACATATATTGCAATTAAAAAAAAGTTATTTAGTTTATTAATTTGTGCACTAAGTCTTTCGTTTGTTGAAACTTTTCAGACTAAAGATTCTTTATGTGTATGTAGCTTTTGATAATCTTTATGTGGTTAGTGGAATGGATATCGACAGTAAAAGTGTAAACGGCGAGCCGAGTTCAAATTCTGATCTAGTTTGATCCACTCACTTTCACACTAATAATCTTAGAACAGGAACGAATCTCTACCTTCTCCAACTCCCCATGGTTAAATATCAACGCATTCTAGGTTCTATTGCCTTGGTTGGCAACCAACGTAGAAGGACATTTAAACCCGAATTTAAGAGGAATGGTCTTCGTTGTGCCATCTTGCTCTAGACTGCTATGGATGCAGTACATGTAATGCTCATACAACCCTGATGTATGATTTATTTTTTATTTTTTTAAGCATTTCACCCCAAACAAGGCGGGAGTGCCACTAGCAGGCAAGGGGTTAAAGAGTGTAGGAGCAAGAGTAAAGATGCGCGATAGAGGAAAGGGTGAAGAGAAGGATGGGGAATTAGATCAAGGCATCTGAAGATGACGACTGACATTGTATTTGAATAATTGAAGATTATAGCTATCATGGAAGCAAGTAAGAGGAAGGGAGTTTCACATACGGGAAGTGCAAGACATGAAGCTATTGGAGTAGAAGTGACAGCTACATTTAACCGTTTCGACAGTGAAAGGGGGTGGAGACTGTGATGTCAACCTAGTAGCATGTTGCAGGAATCATGGTATATGCAGTGCTGTTCGATAAAAGTGACTTACCTGATTTCTTTTAGTAAATGTTCTCTTCTCCGATGAAATGAAAGTTGAGCTAAATTCAAAGGTTAAGCGATCTAAAATTCGAAGAACAAGCTTTGAATGCTCTTTGAATTTAGCAGTAAGTACTGTCAAGCATCCGTTGCTCAACTGCTTTCTCGAGAGTCTGTACTTTATAATGCTCCATAAGTTTTCTATGGAATGAGGTCAGGAGATTGGGACGCCCATGTCATAACACTCACCTGCTTCTCATCAAAGTATTCCTTCATCAATTTTGATTTGTCACAGGGAGCATTATCCTGCATAAAAATGAGATTGGTGGGGTCGATTTACACCCTTTCAGCAGATGGGAGCAGACAAGACTCTAAAGTTCTCTTGTACTGCTCGCTCCTGAGGGTCTTTTCAATAGGTTTTAAGAAACCAGTTCCATGAAAAGAAAAGCATCCCTAGAACATTATACTGAACGGATGCTTGACTTGGACAGGTTAAGATTATAGTGATCGGGAAAGCAATCTCTTCGGAGTCGGTTCCACAAGGCAGACGTCCCTGAGAAGAAATTTCTGAGAGGAACCTACATTTCACTAGTGGAATATGAAGATTAGGTAGATGGTTCACTGCAATGTGTTCGTGGCATGGCGAATTCTAGCCGTGAGGACGATATAGAGCCGAGAGAATTCTGGACGATGATAGCGTGCCATACTTGGAAGGGTTAAAATTGTTCAGGAACGCAGAACTCAAAGTGTGGTCCTGAACGGACAACTATTTCTTATGAAGAAAGTATGTATAGTTATTTTTAATGTGAGGTTTAAACAACTGATTGCAATCAATATCTTTTTTTTTTCTCTTTAGAATCCCAGAATGTCCAATTACTTTCCGTTTTTTTATATAAATAATACCGGAGAGAGGAAGACTGATGTTGAGCATTTGCTTCCATCCAGTGCTGCATTTCTCTCATTTTGTTTTCTAGTTATATCTTTATTTCATTTGACGTACTCTTCAATATTGGCCCATGTTTATTTTAGGCTCCATCGTTGCAATATTGGAAATAATTCATCTGTAAACTTTAGATAACATTCCACATTTGCCAGATTAATCTCTCTACTTTTCTTATGCCGCAACGCAGACGAGTAAACGTTTGGAAATGCTAAAAATGGTTATAAATAACTTTCTTATTGAAATATAATAATTAATTTCAAGTGCTTTAAGATGCAAAGAGATAAAACAATAAATAAGTAAAATAAAGTTTTATTTTTTCGACAGAGAATTATTTTTATTTATTTATTTATTTATTTTGTTCAAATGCAATGACAATCGCTATCTACTACTTTCTTGATTTCTCTTCTTTTATTGTTCTCGCTCTTTAATGATATTTTTCTTTTTCTTATTATTTCACAACAAATAGCACCCTGTGTCATAGTAACTTTATCTCCTTCCTTGGGGTGAAATTATTAAAATAAATAAATAAATAAATAGATCCTGGTCGAATTTCTCGTTATCTTAGGATTGTTTCATTGTATACATTGAATCTGATCTGAGGTGATAAGACATCTCGCGTTAGAAGGAGGTAAATTTGTATTCTTTTGCAGACAACTATCTGGGGAGATAGAGATAAAGATAGAGAGAGAGAGAGATAGAGATAAAGATAGATAGAGAGATAGAGAGAGGGGTGGGGAATAGAAAGAGGAAACAAATACAATAAATTATTTGACTTATCACAGATTTTTCAGTATCAAGTGGCCTGAAAACGAAGGCAGACATTTTCTAAAATTAAATCTTTTTTTTATTTTATCAATCGACCAGAGTTCGACAAAAGTACTGCTTGTGGGGTGGTTGGAGAAGAAACTCTGACATTTGCAAGGAGATTCCAGTCATCACATCTGTTGTTTTCTTTTCACAGGGCTTAAATAACTGTTCCCTCAGTCTCAGTGTCCCAACTGACAGGCCATAGATCTCTTCAAACTTGGGAATGTGGGTTCGAGACATGTTAGGGTGTGCGCGTTTTTTTTTGTTTTTTTTATTTAATTTTTATTGTTTTAATTTAATGTTTAGATATTTTAATAAGATAGACTGACACACACACACACGCACACACACACAAAGAAAACAAATGAGAGAGAGAGAGAGAGAGACGCAGAGAGAGAGAAAGAGATAGAAAAATAAAAAGAGAGGAATCGTGTATGATACATTGACTTATCACATTTGTAACCTGAAACCGAAATTATTTATAGAATCGACAAATTTTCTGAAATCAAATATCTGTGACTCCAACAATAAACCAAGTATTTAAAGCGTATTATACCCAAATTATTTCATTGGATACGTCGTGGCAGTAACAAATAATAATAATAACTACAACAATGATAATCATAATAATAACAATAATAGCAATAATATATTCTGTCACAAAGATTATGGAACTGGAACGTGAAGAAGCCTATAGGTACCTAGGAATTAGCGAAGGAGATGGAATACAGCGTACCTAAATGAGGGAGAAGTTAAGAAAGGCGTACAACAGGCGTGTGCGTCTGGTACTGAATACCGATCTAAATTCAAAAAACAGAATATCAGCCGTAAACACCTTAGCTCTCCCTGTGGAGCAATACAGTTTCAAAATCTTTTTAACTGGGGCATAGCTTACATTAAGTGAATGAACATCAAGACGAGAAAGCTTCTCACTTGCCACCGTATGCATCATCCCAAGGCTGATGTTGCTCGTCTGTATGTGCCCAGATCCGAAGGAGTCTGAGGATTAGTTCAACTAGAACTGTCCTACAAAACTATAACAATTGGCCTTCAAAGATACATGGGAACTACAGAACATTAGATGATGATATGTGTCAAAGAACATTAAAGTAGTAAGCGTCCTTATTGAGTAATAAAGGAAGCCAACAAGTTCAAAATAGAGTTTCAAATGGGTGAAGAAATACAAGTAAAGCATAATACAGCGACTGAAGCTGAAAAATACTTAAAAATGAAAGCAAAGGCAAATGCAATCGACCAGATACAGAAACGATGGCAAGATAAACTGCTTCATGCTCAATACTCTGCCCGCACCAAATAAGCTGATGTAGACAAACCCCGTATCCATCAGTGGTTACGTAGTACAGGGCTAAAAGCTGAAACTGAAGGTTTTATTCTTGCTGCACAGGACCAATGCTTGCTAACTAGAAATTATCAAGCACACATACTGAAAAATTGTGTTGGCCTAAAATACAGATTCTGTGACAAATATCCAGAAACAATTGGCTATTTTGTATCAGGTTGCGCGGTATTGGCACCCACTGAATATAAAACCCAGCATGACAAAGTGGGCCAATATTTGCACTGAAATATCTGCAACTTCTACGACAAGGAAACTGCGAGAAATTGGTATGAACACCACCCAGACCCGGTTACTGAGATAGGACCTGTGACATTTTTATGGGGCTTCACAATACACACAGATAGAACAATCGAAGCTAATCGCCCAGACATCGTAATCAGAGACCGCAAAGACAAAATGTGCCTTCTTATTGACATGGTAGATTGTAATGTATCTTTGAAGATGTTCAACAAATTATCAAAATACAATGACCTTGTAATCGAAATCTAAAAAATGTAGCACATGGGAGCATCAACGCTTCCAGTTGCAGTTCGAGATCTTGGATTGATTGGAAAAGATGCCAATTGACGCATTAAATTGATTCCTGGTAGCCCATGCCTTAAAAAATACAAAAAAATTGTTCTCACGAATATAGCCCACACCTTACGAAGGGTTTTATCTATGTAAAATATATGTGATTTTTTTTTTTTTCAAAATTGCTCAGTGGAAAATGTGATGCCATTTCTGACCTTAAGTCTCTGGTCGGGAGCCGGAAAGAAATGAGTACACACCAGAAATCAAAGAAAAATAAAACAACAAAAACAATAATAATAATAGTAATAATAATAATAATAATCCTGCTGTGGTTGGAGCAGCTTTGGGACTGCTAAAGAAAGAAACTCAACTAGAGAACAGATACTACACTTTGATCCCAGCCCGATGGTCACGGAACGACGAAAGACGGAACTCGGGTTGCACTGTCTGCTTGCTCAACGAATGCCAAAGGTTTCCTTATGAGAAAACGTTTAATATTCGAAGGAGAAAAGATACTGCCCCTTGTATTTACTCGTCTTCCCACGGTGACGGGATATGACACAAGGTCGGTTTAAAATAGGAAGCCCAAGTGTGTGCGCATGGGCCAAGGCCAAAAATTGCCCAATCTCCACAACCAACGTAGTACTGGCATCGATATTCCGCGGACCTTCTTTGCTGAATTGAGTGAGGTGCTGCTGCAGGATTGGAATCCCCGGCTCCAAGAATCCTTCATTTATTAGTTGTGTTCTTCCCGAAGACAGAAACACAATAGAGACATAAAATATAGTTTGGGGAATGAATGGAGGGGGAATGAAGAAAAGCGTAATTTGAGTAACCCTGGCTACTCGGTCAGTGAATGCTGAATGATTTTCATTTATGGCAATTAAATTACTTTTTTCATCCTCTCCATTTTCATCTACATTTACTAAACATTTCTGTTTTTATAGTGTTACCTATAATTATTTTCCTAAATTTGGATCCAGTTTCCAAACTTATGCCATATACTTATGGAATATATATACTTATGCAATACACATTTGAAATATATATATACTTTTGGCATATATATATTTTTAAGCGTTTCACCCCAAGCAAGGCGAGAATTTTATGGAATATATATACTTATGCCATATACTTATGAAATATATATATATATATATATATATATATATATATATATTCATACACGTTTCATTAAATAATATAGACAAGTGTTGTCTATTTATTTTATGTAAACTCTTTTAAGTTTAATAACATTATAATTGAACAAAGAAAGAAATTCACAATATTGATCCATATTTTTTAATACAATCTAAGCTTTCGGCTTACATAAGCCATTATCAAAGATGTCAATTACAACATATTAAGCAATATACGGACAAGACAGTGACGAAAAGATGTTGTCTAAATACACACAAATATATATATATATATATATATATATATATATATATATATATATATATATATATTTATGTCATATAGTTATGAAATATATATATACTTATGCCATATACTTATGAAATATATATATACTTATGCCATATACTTTAACTTATTATTAACTAAAAATATTATTCCAAATTAATAAATTTTATTTTAATTTTTGTATAAAGTTGTTCATAACAATAAATCTAAATTGTTCCATATTTTTATTCCCCGTTAGAAATTATCAACCAGTTACAGTTATTTGAAAGGCTCTTTTTCATAGTAGACACAATTAGTAGTTTTCTCACTAAAAGCAAAGTAGAATAAAAAAAAAACTAGCAAAATTCTAGTCCGTAATTTGCTTAAATAAAAATAGGCGTCGCGGTGAGCAACGTGATGGATTTTCGATAGTACAAAAACTATATAAAGAGTCATGACTCACAGAGTAAAACTGGTGGTTTAGTGTGAGTGATCTTATGTATGAGATTTGGAGATAAAAAAAAAAATTGCCCCAGCCTCAAATATAACTCTTTTTGAGGGAAGGGTAGCTCCTCCTTCGTTTTAGCCTGCATCCACCTTTATTCTACCCACCTTCTCTTCATCATCACAGCTTCTCTGACTCAAGGAGTCACAAGACAGCATTGTTCGGCGGGGCTATCATAATTTACGCGCCAAATTAACGACTTCGTCCCTGTAAACACAAAATCTACATTAGAACATCTGATTTTTATTCTTGAGATCATGCAGAGTAATGATGGATAAGTAGGTCAGTCTATGAACAAATGGTGGCGAATGTAACTTGTATCCGGGTTGACTAAAGAGTTATTGCATAAGCCGGAAAAGAGAGGAGTTTGTTTGCGTCGAGAAAAATATGTTGTGTGAGAATAGCTATATCGTAAAGTCATCAACTCAAAGAGAGCAAGGTTTAAGTATTAATCTCTAATCGACATAATTTTATCAAAATACTTTAAAATCAGAGCAAGGTTGGGAATCCCCCGGATTACTTTTCGAAAGAAAAACACCCAAATTCAAAATGTAAACGAACGAATAAAATAATTTAATATCAGTCAGTTATGTGCCATGCGTGATACACGCTTAGGCGATCATGTATCTTTCGATACATGACTGACGAGGTAGATTTTTTTTCCCATAGTAGGTTGCCATTTCTTTCTTCGGTAGACCAGTTGCCATCCAAGGCTATAGAACCAGATCTGTCCTGTAATTTACCCATGGCTGGGGGAGAAGAAGAGGATTTATACCTTTCCCAAGGGTATTGGCACGTAAGAGAATGTAATCGATTCGACTGGAAAGCCACCCGGTCTGTTATGTGGCATGCGTGATACACGCTTAGGCGATCATGTATCTTTCGATACATGACTGACGAGGCAGATTTTTCCCGCAGTAGGTTGACATTTCTTTCTGCGGTAGACCAGCTGCCATCTAAGACTACAGAACCAGGTCTGTCCTGTTATTTACGCATGGCTGGGGGAGAGAAGAAGATTCATACCTTTCCCAAGGATATAACACATAAGTAAATGTAGTGGATTCGAGAAGAATTCGAACTCGGTTCTACCAACTTCTCAATCCGAGCCGCTCGCCATTACTCTACAGTGCCGCCTTTAACAATATACTAAGTTTTAAACAAAATATAAAAATTCTGTTTTGACTACCGCCGATTAGGGCAAAAGTTCTTAGGTTGTTGATTTTGTTTAGCGGCATATCAACACCTCTATGGGTTATTTAATGCTGAGATCTAAATAATTTGAACATAATTTTATGGCTTCAGATAAATATATTTTGAGCGCAATTGAATGCCTTTAACTACAGATAATATGTATTTTATGACATTTTCATGTTTATAAATTCTTTTTATAGATACAAATATTTAAGTAAATGCTCTGTTTATAATAAACAGTATTAAACAACATTTACTGGCCTGAATGTCCGAGAAATTTTCACAGAAAATATTCGTCCTCCGACAGGATTCGAACCTGTATGCTATACAGAACCGTCATTTAGCTTGACGTGCCTTAACCGATTTGGTCACAGAGAAGCGTTCGGTTAGCAAGGTCGAATTTACTGCATTTGAACTTCAATCTTCTATGAATCTCTCACGTACATTCATATCTGTTCATGGCGTATCAAATGTAAACAAATGACGTCACACATTATGAAATGGACAAAGTCCGACAATTATTTTAAGACATTTTTATGTTTATACATTCTTTTTATAGATAAAAATACAGTAAAATTCGACCTTGCTAACCGAACGCTCCTTCGTAGCCAAATCGGTAAAGGCACGTCAAGCTAAATGACGGCTTCCGTATAGAATACAGGTTCGAATCCTGTCGAATGACTAATATTTTCAGTGAAAATTTCTCGGACATTCAGGCCGTTAAATGTTGTTTAATACTGTTTATTATAAACACAGAGCATTTACTTAAATATTTGTATCTATACAAAGAATGTATAAACATAAAAATATCTTGTCGGACTTTGTCCATTTCATAATGTGTGATGTTATAAAATGTATTGTTGGTCATTTCTACTATTTTTACTCTAAATATGTATTGTTGGTAATCTTTTATATAAAAATGTATTGCTAGTATTTTTACTATAAAATGTATTTTTATACTGTTGCTGTCTTTTGCGGGTGGTTTGCTACGATGTGCGTGGCATGGTGGGTCTTAGTCGTAAAGGTTAGTAATGATGTCACTGAGGAATATGGTTCGTCTGAATACTTTCCTTAGAGATGGCGATAGAGGGACGAAAGGTTTGCAACGTTTCGTCTGTGGGAGTTGTTGGGTGGTAAATATTTCATCACCCACAAGGACGCGCAGACCGTTTTGAACTTTTTGGATCAAGACAGGAAAGTGAAAGCTAGGCAACACCTGCCTATATATAATCAGCTGTACTTCATTTTCGGCTTGATCTTTCTCTTTCAAATGTTGAGAAGAGTAAGAGAAATCAAATACTTAACGGGGCTGTACAGAGAACTGACCATTTTCTTTTCATTATCTTTAGTGATGAGTCGTATATACGAGTTCCACTTCAGGTTTGGGTTGAGTTTAAATACCAATAGGGACTCAAAGCCCGTTCCCTGTGATAGGTGAAAATTCAGGGTCCGCTCTGTGATGGAACGTCACTAGTTTGTCTATGTGAATCTCCCAAATTGAGCGAAGTCAGCTGCCGAGAACTAAGATAATAACTCCTATTAATTGTGCGAGATCCGATTTGAGTAATACTTATCAAAATATTGTGACGAGATTCCATCACCTTAATTGCTGAGGCTTAATCCATTTAGTCAGTTGTTTTATTCAAGTCATTATCTACCTCGAGGGGCGTGTGTCCAGTAAACAGTAATCAAGCAAAATAACGTAGAAAGTACATTAAAAATTTCGTTTGAAAAATGGTTGAAAAAAAAAAATCTAATAATATTAGATATTTTTTAATCATTTCACCCCAAGCCAGGCAATAAAACCACTAAGACGCAAGGGGGGAACAAGTGTGAAAGAATATGAAAAAAGAAATAAAAAACATTATTAGGGGGAAGAACAATAAAATAACAGAATTTTAGAAGACAGAAGATAACGATTGATATTGTGTTTACATTTTTGAAGATCAAAAATGACTGGGTAGTCAGAAGCCGGAAGAGGGTTTCACCAGCGAGTCAAGAAACTGTCGTCCTAGATATAATTGTTTTACTCCAAGGAAGGCGATAAAGCCACTAAAACACAAGGTGGGGATAGCGAGAGTGAAGAAAACTGAAAAATGTTGCTGAGGAGAGAAGACAATAAAATTGACAGAATTCAAGACGACAGAAAATGACGATTGACACAGAATTTCAATTTTTGTAGATTCTATTTGAGTGGAAAACAAGAAGCCGGAAGAGAGTTCCACGAACGAAAAGCCAGAATGAAGTAACATTGTCCAAAAATAAATTTTAAAAAAATCGAAGAATATCAAGTAATTGAAATAAAATTATCACGTTTATAAATTGTGATCGATCCGCCTTCAATAAGGAACTGATATTCAACCTAATTACAATTAACTGTAGATAAATTAATAACAAGAGTTTAATTATGGTGTTCGATTGTTCAATGATAATTGAGGTGTACTCAAAATATTGTGACGAGATTGCATCACTATTTTAGTCAGGCTTGTTCTATTTAATCAGCTTTTTTTATTCAGTGATTGATAGTCAAGCCTAAATTTCAACTCCACAAAAAATATAATTTTTGATTTAAAGATAGGATTTAAATTTATTAGAATCCTTGCTCACAGATAATCTCGTAACTAAGGGGCGGGGGTAGTTCATATGAATATAAGCGATTCTATTCTTGTCAAATAAACACAACACATAAAAATATATATATCAGATTTCAGGTTTTAGAGAGAACAGGAATGATTTAATTTTCTTCTGAATTCTTAATACGTCAATCATCATCAACTTTTGTAGACTTCCCTGCGGAGTATATGGCAGCCATATCTTTCATGTATATATTTGAACGCCGATTCCACTTGTCATGGCGAATACCGTTACATTACGAGCTCTTTCAATAGTGCTTGTTTTTTCTTCTTCTTTTTCTTTAATGCCATGGCCTTCTCCTTTCAGGACGTAGGCGATCACGGCTCTATACCTTTTCTTTATTATAGGTGAGTTATAATGAGAAAGATAGTCGAGTGGATTACTCTTGTCTCCTTTACATTTTTTTGCCCTTCCCTTAGACTTGCTGTCACTCAGGGTCGAGTCTACCCTGCAAAAACGAGAGAGAGAGGTTTGTATTCCCGCTTTTCTCAAGAGAATTAATGTGAAGTAAACAAAACAGACGAGGTTAGCATTTGGACTCAGTTCGTCGATTCCACTTTTAGATTTCACGCAAATAGGGTTCATATTTTGATTTCTTTTCACTGTATTTGAAATAAATAATGTTTTTCAACGGACATTTACTTTCCAGTTTACGTTGAAATATCGCGTATGATAATCTTTACGATTTTATAGACCTTGGTTTTGAAACTGATGCGCTTCAAATAATATTTTAGATTGGGTTCCGCTGCTCCATTGTTTTGTTCTACCTGAATCGACATTAACCCACCTTGGTATTCTTCGGTATGACGATAAACTACATCCGACAGCAAGACCTCTGATCGGGAGATTGGGGGTTTTAAAGAGAGGGGAACCACCACTTAAATGCTGTGGCTCCGAAATCCACCCTGACCCTGGGTGATAACAACTGTTAGGGCCCCAGCTATGGGTAAATAGTGAGACCTACACAGAGAAAAAAAACTGTGAAAGTATAAAAATACATTTTATGGTAAAAAATAGCAGCCATATATTTTTATACAACACAATTAACAAAATACATATTTATAGTAAAATTACTAGCAATACTTTTTAAAGACAAAATGAACAGAAATACATTTTATAACAAAATGACCAACAATACATTTTATCAGTAGATGAAGGCATACAATTGCATTCAAAATATATTTAGATGAAACCATAAAATTCTGTTCTAAATATTTAGATTTTAGTATTAAATAACCCATAGAAGTGTTGATATGTCGCTAAAGAAAATCAGCCAACCAACCAATCATCCACAATGTATTCAATTATAAAAGCAGAGTAACATATTGTAATGACAAAAGTCCGCAGGTGTAGGTTTTAAGACAGCTTTATTCACTTGAGAATACAAGGTTCACGTATAGTGTCCTATTATAGTACCAGTAAACAGAAATAGCTCAAAGAGGAGAGTAACAAAACAAGGGGAGACCACTCTATATATATCATATTTTTATTACTTTCAAGCTCCCAAGAAAATTAAATTTCGGCATTTAATGACGCATGAAGGAGTTGCTACGCCGTTACATAAACAAACCTGTCAATCATTTTACCCACGGTAAAAAGAATCGGTTACCTGAATTTAAACTCTAACTGTTTGCATTCACTTTTCAGTAATGCCCTGAAAAAAGCATCAATTTAATTTTCCAAGACCTAGCTATCGGTAAATGATAATCATAAAATAAGTTGTTTCCATACAAGAATTATTTCGCATTTATAAAACAGTGTTATTGTCCATTGAAAATTATAAAATCTTTTTTCTTAAAACAGATCTTCAGATGATTAGACTTACCGTAAATTGCTACATACAGGTCGACTTCAAGATTTTTAGGTAAAAATTAGTTAAGTCTATACCTACCGTATAGACTAACAGTGGCCCAAAACTTAGGCCTGTCGGTAAATGAACTTAGACTATAATATACGATGATTTGTACCAACCTACATATGATCCCACCACTTACCTGTATATTGAGACAATAACCGTAATATATTTTTTATACGTTCTATGATAACCTACAAGAGACACTGGTAGGTAACGTATATTGTATTAGTATAATTTAGAGAACATTTAAAATTAGTCAAGTCTACAGATGAACAAATTAAAGTCAACATCAGCTCCTACAAAATATTAATACCGTAGATTACTCACTATACCATGTAGTCTTTTGATAGAATTGCTGCGTATCGTATGTTATTGTAAAACACAGTATCACTGTAGTTGTCTGAATGGCCGCCAGAGTTAAATGGCGCTTCGGTCAGTGTTTACATTTAGTATATCAGTAGTTGGACGCGATTTGTGCTGTAGTGTTAATAGAATACAGAATTTGCATTACTATTTTATATTAATGTCTGTGTTAATATGCCAAATGTGTTCACCATACACAAGTTTTAATGACATATATTTGTGGCATCCTGTTGGAGGCAACGTAAGTGTTTACAGTAATCGTTGGGAGTGCTGTCCAATGACTTTACAACCACTTAGTAAAGGTTTGCAGTTTATACCTGTTGACCCCTACTTTTGGAAATACATTTTAGGCTTGAAAATCCAATTTGTATGCTGCAATTAATGGTAGTTCTTTCTAATACTAATGGATGTAACGTTCCAAACTTTTTGTTTTTGGTTGTGTGGAATACAAACAGCTTGATTATATCGTTTTCTCATCTAGTTACACACGAAAAAACTGAGATAGATAGATAGATAGATAGATAGATAGATAGATAGATAGATAGATAGATAGATAATAAAACAGAATGAGATAGATAGATAGATAGATAGATAATAAACAGAATGAGATAGATAGATAGATAGATAGATAGATAGATATAGATAGATAGATAGATAGATAGATATTAACAGACTGATAGATATATAGATAGGTAGAAATTAACACACTAAGATAAATAGACAGATAATGAAAAGACAGAGATAGATAGATAGATAGATAGATAGATAGATAGATAGATAGATAGATAGATAGATAGATAGATTATTATTATCGGACTGAGATAGGAAAATAGAAAAAAGAATGAAAGAAATATATATATATATACATATATATATATATATATATATATATATAGATAGATAGATAGATATAGATAGATAGATAGATAGATAGATAATTATTAACAGATTCAGATAGATAGATAGATAGATAGATAGATAGATAGATAGATAGATAGATAGATAATGAACAGAATGAGATAGCTAGATAGATAATTAACAAATTGAGATAGATAGATAGATAGATTATTAATAGATTCAGATAGATAGATAGATAGATAGATAGATAGATAGATAGATAGATAGATAGATAGATAATTAACAGATAGATAGATAGATAGATAGATAGATAGATAGATAGATAGAGATAGATAGATAGATAGATAGATAGATACAATGATTCAGACTGAGATAGATAGATAGATAGATAGATAGATAGATAGAGATAGATAGATAGATAGATAGATAGATAGATAGATAGATAGATAGATTTTATCGTGTAAACATTAGTTTCATAAAATAGTCATAACAAATCAAGTTGATAAGATTTTCAGAAAAAACTTATATGATATAACAAGTAAATTTAATCCGAAAATACGATGCTTATTAAAAATGTTCATAACTACTCCCAATATCCAGAAGTGACAAAGAACATTGAAAAAAGACTGAATTTGTTGCCTAATAATTGATGGTCGGCGACATGACGAACGAAAGCTGTGAGCCTTTAGCTAACTCTGCATCATGTAATTTTTCATTCTGACATTTCTCTTTCGGGAAATTATTAATTATACCGTTTAGCCAAATTATTTATAGGCAATCAAAGGAAAATTCCTTCCTCTGCCATACGAAGCAGTCCTTTTCTCGAACAACAATAATTGTTTTTATTTTTATAAATTGGGAATGTTTTACAGGGGGCGACGTGTGAGCTTGACGCCCTAAATCGACTGCTTAATGTGTTTCAGCTGCGCTGTTGTTTTATATGGATAACATGCACCTGATTCGGAAATGCCTAAACAATCACCAGTTTTCTCTGTATTTAAAAATGGCTTCAAACGAATAAATCCTTCAAATGTTACAGACGACGATCCTTTATGTAACCCTATAATCTGGCGCTATACAATCTTAAAAGAAGACCTTTACTAAATGACAAAAGCGATATCATTTGAACAATAGTCTGTTAATATCAATTTATTTAACTATATATCTACCACAGTCTGTTAATATATATCTATCTATGTCTGTTCATTATCTGTCTATTTATCTTAGTCTGTTAATTTCTATCTATTTATCTATATATCTATCTATCTATCTATCTATCTATCTATCTATCTATCTATCTCATTCTGTTCACTATCATTCTGTGTATTGCATTCTGTTATCTATCTATCTATCTATCTATCTCAATCTGTTAATAATTATCTATCTATCTATCTATCTATCTATCTATCTATCTATCTATTTATCTATCTATCTATCTATCTATCTCTGTTCGATTTCTATTTATCTATATATCTATGTTAGTTTGTTATTTAACAATATATCTATCTCATCTGTTATTATCTATTTCACTCTGTTAATATCTGTCTATCTATCTACATATCTATATTTCTTTCTTTCTTTCTATCTATCTATCTATCTCAGTCTGTTGATATCTATCTATCTATCTATCTGTTGCATTCTGTTCATTATCTATCTATCTATCTCACTCTATTAATATCTATCGATTTATCTATATATCTATCTATATCAGTCTGTTAATATCTGTTTATCTCAATCAGTTCATATCTGTCTGTCTGTCTATCTATCTATATATCAATCTATCGCAGTCTGTTCATTAATTATCTTTTTATTCGATTTTTTTTTCAAAATTGCTCAGTGGAAAATGTTGTGATGCCATTTCTGACCTTAGGTCTCTGGTCGGAACCCGGAAAGAAATGAGTACACACCAGAAATCAAACAACAACAACAACAATAATAATAATAATAATCCTGCTGTGTTTGGGGTTTTGAGGAGGCACGGTGGATTAGAGAAGGCACGGTGGAGTAGAGAAGGCACGGTGGAGTAATGGATAGCGGCTTGGATTGAGGAATCGGTGAGCCGAGTTCGAATTCCAGTCGAATCCATTACATTCACTTACGTGCACCTTACACCTTGGGAAAGGTGTGAATCCTCTTCTTCTATGGGTAAATAACAGGACAGACTGTGTTCTATAGCCTTGGATGGCAACTGGTCTAGGAGAAGGAAAACTGAATTCAAAACCTACGGAGGGTCGTTTGGGGACCTTGTGGCATGTAGTGCACCAGGTCTCTGTAATCGGCCCTTCAAAAAGCGTGGATGGTCCTGCACGAAACCTTCACCACTATAATCAAATCTCATGTGCTATACATGCAGGAATCAAATCTCATGTGCTATACATGCAGGTTTGGGGACCGCTTGTGAATTCCAAATTCCCATGAAACTCCAATATTGGAGCCGGCTCAACCCACCCCGGGTGAATGCCGTTACAAGACAAGACAAAAGAGAGAGAGAAGAGAGAGAGAAAGTCTGGAGTTTTGGGTCTGCTAAAGAAAGGAACTCAAGAACAGCAAACTGCGCCATATCTACGAGAAATCCCTATAAAAACAGTTCAAACAAATACAACAAATTTTCTGCGAAGATCTTTGTCCGTTTATGTTTTGTTTTTGTTTTAGTTTTTTTTAGTTTTTATTTTTTGTTTAAAGCTATCTTTTGTTTAATTAACTGACAGCAACAAAAAAAAACACCCCCTCCTTCGCTCGCCCTTCCTCATTGTGATCTTCTAAGTGTGATACAAATACCAAAGTATGGCGCACCCGTTGAAGATCGATTTCACTATTCAGCCGTAATTGTTATCGCGAGATATGCTTGTTAACCATTACACACGTCGAGGTGCCCAAGGACATCGCTTATGACTCATGCGATTATAAAATAAATGTAGTTTAAAAAAATAAATTAAAAAAATTAAATAATATTTAAAAAATAAATAATATTTAAAAAAAAATATTTGAAAATTAAATTATATTTAAAAAATTAAATTATATTTAAAAAATAATATTTAAAATTTAAATAATGTTTAAAAATGAAATAATACTTAAAAATGAAATAATATTTAAAAATTAAATAATATTTAATAAATTAAATAATATTTATAAATTAAATAATATTTATAAAATTAAATAATATTTTAAAAAAATTAAATAATATTTAAAAAAATAATATTTAAAAAATTAAATAATATTAAAAACATATAAAGTAAATAAAAATTGGTTGTTATAAATTATTATGAAAAATTTAGAAGATACAGTACCACGCAAAAGTTTACAACACATTACAAAAAATGTTTCTTTAGGAATTTCTAACATTTTGATTAATGAAATTTTTACTGCTAATACATATGTTTAAGCCTTTAGTCAAACAATCAGATTTTTAAAAAATAATCAATGAAAACATCCCACGAAGAAAAAACAATATTTAATAACGCAAAAGTTTATAATACATTTATTAACTCATCTATTCATATTTTGTAGCGTAACCTTTATCGCTAATTACAGCATGTAGGCGTTTAGAGTAGTTTCCAACGAATTTCTTGCATGTTTCTTGGATAATATTTTTTCCATTCATAAAATTAATCTGGAACGTTCTAAAAATCAACCCCATCCTAATTTGGAACATTCTAGTAAAATCTGAACACTTTTATAAAAAAAAAAAAAATGTAAAAAAAAAAAAAAATCTGTGGTAAATTTTTGTTACTAAATATCAGTTTTTCTCCGTGGGATACTTTTTTGAAGTTTTTTTTTAAAACAAATCTTATTGTTTGACTGAATATCTAAATATTTAACCCTTACGTTTTTAAACTGCATCCTTCTCCCCTAAACGCTGAGTTAGTCTACGTGGAGGAGAAACAGGTGACAAGTGGGCATTGTATGACGCTGGAATTACAACATAATTTTTTTTTTTTTCGGCAAAGGATTAATTGATGCTTTTCTTTCTTAATACTGCTTACTAGAATCATCAGACAGGCTGAAGAGTCACCTACCGACTTTATTTCTCATTTGGATGATCCAATCTGAGAAGATTACATTGATCAATAAAATCTACATTTAAAATCACAGCCCCAATTATCTTCTAATTTTAACTGAATGTCACAGAATCAGACACAAAGACCTTCAGCTAATTTTTCACGGCCTCTGCTTCCATACTTGAGTGGCAAGGTTTCCGTTCTCTGAAATGTCAATTTCCTTTCTCTAAGTTTTAATTTTCCGCTTTGTCTCAGTTGCTAAAAATCAGGCATTTGCCTATTTCTAAAAGACATAATACATTTTATATTAGCGAAATGTACTTAAGGCTTTTTTCGTATGAAAGTAAAGGCAGTAGAGTTTCCTTACAGATGAAAAGACACTGAACGCGTCCGAAAATGTGGTTTTACAGAATCCTGACCGAACATGCGAAGAACGAAGAAATTTTAAAGAAAACTGGAACTTCATAAACTCATATACTTAAAGTTCGAAAGAGACAGTTATAATTTCCGGTAAACATAAAGAGGAAAGAAGGTTTGGAGAATTTAACACTCAAAGGACATAGAAAACCGGAACGGCAGAAGAAAATAACAAGTAAACCAATCTAACGAGTTTGTGTGAATGGTGTTTGTCTAAGCGTAGCTTAGATGTGGCACAATGACGAAAGTATAGGACACCCAATGAGGATCGAACTCATTACTTACGAGCGAGACAAGCTTGCTAACGATTACACGCACACCGAGGTACTTCGATGTTTTTGCGAATGGATGATAGAGTGGATACAACAATGGATGGTAGCGAAAGTAAAACGTTGTTTAGAGCTGAACAGACGGGAGGTTGTGAAGAACCATGATCGTCTACACCATAGAAAAAGAAGATGAATCAGTCTGATGCAGTTACGCGGCATGTACCAAATTATTAAACTCTCAATTTTCTTTCAGACATTTTTTTTTAATTATTTGACCCCAAGAAAGGCAATAAAGTCACTAAGATACAAGGAGTTACTGATTGTGAAAGAATAAGAAAAAGAAAAATATTAAGGAGTGATAACAATAAAAAAGAGTAATTAAGAAGATAGTAAATAACGATTGACATTGCATTTAAATTGAAGATCGAAGTTGGCTTGAAAGCAAGAAACTGTCAAAGAGTTCTACAGGCAAGAACTGTGAGAAAAAGAAATTGTTAACAAAGAACTTACAGTTCCATCTGGCCAATTCAACAGTAAAATGAGGAGACATTGTTGCCAATCTAGTACTGTGCTTGAATTTATAAATTCAAGGTACAATAGCGAGGAATCAAAGAGAAAACAAAAACAGAGTGGCCCACAACAGGGCTAAGAGCAAATAGCAATACCAAGAATGCATGTAATAGGATATATATATATATATATATATATATATATATATATATATATATATATATATATTACAGCAAAATTTAAATGCAATGTTAATCACTATCTACTGTGCTCCTGATTGCTCTTTTTTCTCTTCATTACTAATGTCTCTGTTCGTAATTCCACCACAACCCATAACCCCTTGTGTGTCATGCTGTATTGCTATACCTGGGGTGATATCAATTAAAAAAGAAAAAAAAAACAAAACAAATCAGAGTGGCCCACGACAGGGCTAAGAGCAAATAAATATACCAAGAATACAAGTAATATATATATATATATATATATATATATATATATATATATATATATATAAAGGGTGTTACTTAGTACGATGTTTTATTATTATCTCAAAAAAAATTTTACAATCTAAAAAAAATATTTTCTGGCTTTAAATAACCTGCAAAAGTTGATAAAGCATAAAAATGATAATGGCCAGGGAAGTATCCTCTCATATACCTGTTTTAACAACGTGGCAGTTAGGGTAGGGGAGAAGCTGATTGAAACTTCTTCCTACCAATGGAATATGAAGGGTATGAGGATAAATTAACGCCGTCTACGTGAACTGGCGGGTCCTATCTTTGACAGTCTGAATTGTCAGAACTAAGGAATCTTGCTTTTTCTCAACATTTTCCGTGGGTATAGCGATGGAATGGTGGGAGTCTACGAACGTTCCGTCTGTAACAGAGAGTGCTGGAAAATATTTCATCTCTCCCAAGGCCGCGTAATCACTTTTGAACTCTGTCAAGGCTGGAGAGCGGAGACTAGGCAGCACTATTCTAGATGTTGTAGCAATACTCCATATATGGTCTGTAATATATCGAACATGGCAGGAGGAGTCGGATATTTCCTCGGGTGGTGCAAGGAACCGACTATTCTTTTAGACGGCAATACAATGTTTTGCGACGTTATTTGATTTTGGTTTATATTTGTTGGAGTGATTGATTGATACATATATTATTAACCGTAAAATCACGACTACAAATATTTGAAGTCTTAACCATATGATCAAAATACTAAACTAATGAAATCCTTCTACAACGAGAGAACTGTTATTCGAAATGCATTGACGATAGATGAACTGATACACTATTTACATAAATTCTGACTATTGTCCTCATCTTTGTTGCCATATTTATCACAACGTTTCTGCCGATGTACGCTCCGGCCTTCTTCAGGTGGTTGGAATGTCGAACTGAACCCGTTATTTCGCTCGCTGGGGTAGACTGTTCTAGTTCCACGTGCCATGTCTAATGAATGTCAGTTATAAGTTATCTCCTGTTAATTCTCCTCTCCAAGTTCTCCATTGCCTTATCCAGTACTTGAACTCACAACTCTTTGGGTCCTGTCACTGGATCTAACCAGCGCCTTTATTCACTGTACCATGTGTCCTTGATAACTGACTTCCATTAGACATGGCACGTGGAACTAGAACAGTCTAGCCCAGCGAGCGAAATAAAGGGTTCAGTTCGACATTCCAATCACCTGAAGAAGGCCTAAACGTTGTGATATATGTGGCAACAAAGATGAGGACAATAGTCGGAATAATATAAATAGTTTACATAATACCTCATCTCAGAAATATAGACAGATGAAGATGAACTGATTGTCATGTTTTTAAAACCAACTGTCCGTGAAATTACAATAAAATATAACGGCCATTCGCTATTTTAGAAATATTTGTATAAACATGAAACTTGAAAATGACAAAAATATGATTGAAAGCTCTCTGTCACAAACATTTGAAAACTCTCTGTCACAAACATTTGAAAGCTCTCTGTCACAAACTATTAGAATAGAACTTGGAGTTACATCTGGCGCTTTCATCTGCAAAAATCATAAGATCTAGTTACTCATCTAATATTAATCTTAAATTCGAAGTGCCAACGATGAAAGATCATTAGAACAATTTCCAAGAGCATATTTGTGGAGGAAAGATAGGGAAGCGGCGGAAACGTAACTGAAGCTGAGGTGACATGTGAAGACCGATAACATTACAGACCCTTCTGTGAGTTTTATCAAGAATCTCGAGATATATAGCAGGAGTACGAAACCACATGTGGCAGGTTGGAGAGCATATCACACTGGCAAGAGAAGTGTCTCTTGAGTCTCCGGATTGTACTTACCTGTACTTCCGAATTTCACTAGTGAACTCAGTATGTTTTCTCTATCGTTACCCTTCCTTTAATTACTATTGCTTGCTAGGTAGAATTTCTGATAGTATAGATGAGGCCCTTTCTCTACAGCTGTCAGTAAATATCTTTGTCTTCAGCGACTTCAATGTTTTCTGTGTCGTGCGAGACATTTTTCTCTCCAGAATCTATCTTACATATCTATAAGTCTATCATTCACCCATGCTTGGAATATTACTCTTACATATGGCCTTGTGCCTCTGCTATTTACTTTGAGCTTCTTGATAAGAACGAAATAAGAATCAGCAATATTATTAGTCCTGATCTGGCGACTCGGCTTCAGTCACTTTTCCACCCACGTAAGGCTTCCTCTCTCTCTGCCTTTTCTATAAATACTTTCGTGGTAATTGTTCAGATGAGCTTTTCGCTATGGTAACTACAGGATGTGGAGTCAAAATTTGCACTAAATTTTTACTTGTTTTTCTCAGGAAGCAGCTCAGCTCGTTTTATGGAACCTAGTGCATTTTAGTATCACAACCTTGCATAATAATTATCCAGATTTTTTCAGATTATTGCGTAAAAGATGAGCGTTGAGGATAGCAAACGTCAAAGGGTGTGTGATATGATAGACGCAATTGTTCATCCACAGAAGATTACAAGCATAGATTTATAAACGGGCAAGATGGATTCTAGCCAGAAAAATTGTCTGCACCGAGACAATGAATCAACTTTCCTAGAAACATACACAGCAACTGATTTAATATAATTTGCTTGTAATATTTGCCCTCTGCGAATTCAGCGAAATCGTGAGCGTCCAAAGTATTTAAAAAGAATCAAATTCGATAGTGAAAGCTTTACAAGTTAATGCAAGGTGGTTTATAAAAAGGCGCTTGAGTTTTCTATTCAGCCACCGCGTGCTTTTTAAAATGTCAAATACAGTGAATCAGTTGCAAGAAAAATGTCATTTGAATGTCTCAAGCAAGCTTCATTGGAGAAGCCAACGCCTCCATTAGTCAACGGTTGAATGAAAGAAAAATATACAAAAATGACATGAAAGTAAGAAATAATGAATGAATGAATAAATGAAAGAATTGATTGTAAAGAAATGAAAGGATGAATGAAAGAAAACTGACATGAATGAAAGAAAGTAAACAATAAAGAAAGACATAATCTGAATGATGAATGAAAGGAAATAAAAAAGAAAAAAGTGTTAATGAATCAAATGAAGAAAAAGAAAGAAAGGAAAAGAAAAAAATAATGAAAGAAGAATAGAAAAGAGAAAGAAAAAGAAACAAAGAAAAAGAAATGAACAATGAAAGAAGAATAGAAAAGAGAAAAAAAAAAAAAGAAAGAATAGAAAGTAAGAAAAGAAAAAAGAAAAAAGAATAGAAAAAAAAGAAAAAAAAAAAAGAAAAGAAAAAGAAAAGAATAGAAAGAAGAAAAGAAAAGAAAAAAAGAAAAAAGGAAAAAAAAAAAAAAAGAAAGAAGAATAGAAAAAAGAAAAAAAAAAATGAAAGAAAGGAAAAGAAAAGAAAAAATGAAAGAAGAAAGAAAAG
>CAHIKZ030000044.1:270000-275000 GCA_903632075.3 Acanthosepion pharaonis | reverse complement strand
TAAAAAAAAAAGAAAGAGAAATTAAAAAAAGGAAAAAGAAAATTAAAAAAGAAAGGAAAAAAGAAATTAAAAGAAAGAAAGGAAAAAGAAATTAAAAGAAAAAAGGAAAAAGAAATTAAAAGAAAGAAAGGAAAAAAAGAAATTAAAAGAAAAAAGGAAAAAGAAAAAAAGAAAGAAAAAAGAAATAAAGAAAGAAAGAAAAAGAAATTAAAAGAAAAAAGAAAAGAAAAAAAAGAAAGAAAGGAAAAAGAAATTAAAAGAAAGAAAAAAAAGAAATAAAAAGAAAGGAAAAGAAAAAAAAGAAAGAAAAGAAAAAAAGAAAGGAAAAAAAAAAGAAAAAAAAAAAGAAAGGAAAAAAAGAAAAAAAAAAAAAGGAAAAAAGAAAAAAAAGAAAAGAAAAAAATTAAAAGAAAGAAAAAGAAAAGAAGAAAATTAAAAGAAAAAAAGAAAAAAAAAAAAAAGAAAGAAAAAAATTAAAAGAATATAAAAGAAAAAATTAAAAAGAAAATAAAAGAGAAAGAAAAAAAGAATTAAAAGAAAGGAAAGGAAAAGAAAAGAAAGAAAGGAAAAGAAGAAAGAAAAAAAAAAATTAAAAGAAAGAAAGGAAAAAAAGAAATTAAAAAAAGAAAGAAAAGAAAAAATTAAAGAAAAAAGAAATTAAAAGAAAGAAAAAAAAAGAAATTAAAAAGAAAGAAAGGAAAAAAAAATTAAAAAGAAAGAAAGAAAAAGAAAAAAAAGAAAGAAAAAAAGAAATTAAAAAAAGAAAGAAAAAAGAAAAGAAAGAAATTAAAAGAAAGAAAGAAAAAAAAAAGAAAATACAATTAAGAAAAAGGAAAAAAGAAATGAAAGAAAGGAAAAAAAAAAATAAAAAAGAAAGGAAAAAAATAAATTAAAAGAAAGAAAGGAAAAAAAGAAATTAAAAGAAAGAAAAAAAAGAAATTAAAAGAAAGAAAGAAAAAAAATTAAAAGAAAGAAAGGAAAAAGAAAAAAGAAAAAAGAAAAGAAAATAAAAGAAAAAAGAAAAAAGAAAAGAAAAAAAGAAAAGGAAAAAGAAAAGAAAGGAAAAGAAAAATTAAAAAGAAAGAAAGAAAAGAAAGAAAAAAGAAAATAAGGAAAAAAGAAAAAAAAAAGAAAAGAAAAAGAAATTAAAAGAAAAAAGGAAAAAGAAATTAAAAGAAAGAAAGGAAAAAGAAATTAAAAAGGAAAAAAAAAGGAAAAAAAGAAATTAAAAAGAAAAAAAAGAAATTAAAAGAAAAGAAAAAAAAAGAAAAAGAAAAAAAGAAAGAAAGGAAAAAGAAATTAAAAGAAAGAAAAAAGAAAAGAAAAAGAAAGAAAAGAAAAAAAAGAAAGAAAGAAAAGAAAGAAAAAAAGAAAAAAAAGAAAATTAAAAGAAAGAAAAAAAAGAAAAAAAGAAAGAAAAGAAATTAAAAGAAAGAAAAAAGAAAAAAGGAAAAAGAAATTAAAAGAAAGAAAGGAAAAAAAAGAAAAGAAAAAAAAGAAATTAAAGGAAAAAGAAAAAAAAGAAAGAAAGGAAAAAATTAAAAGAAAGAAAAGAAAAAAAAAAAAGAAAAAGAAAAAAAAAAAAGGAAAAAAAAATTAAAAGAAAGAAAGGAAAAAAATTAAAAGAAGAAAGGAAAAAAAGAAATTAAAAGAAAAAAGAAAGAAAGGAAAAAAGGAAAAAAGAAAGAAAAAGAAAGAAAGGAAAAAAGAAAAAAAGAAAGAAAAAAGAAATTAAAAGAAAGAAAGGAAAAAGAAAATTAAAAGAAAGGAAAGAAAAAGAAATTAAAAGAAAGAAAGAGAAAAAAGGAAAAAAGAAGAAAAAAAATTAAAAAAGAAAGAAAAAAAGAAAGAAAGAAAGGAAAAGAAAAAAAAAAGAAAGAAAATAAAAGAAAAAAAAAAGAAAAAAAAGAAAGAAAAAAAAAAAAGAAGAAAGAAAAGAAAGAAAAAAAAAGAAAAAAAAGAAAAAAAAAAGAAAAAAAAGAAAGGAAAAGAAGAAAAGGAAGAAAAAAAGAAATTAAAAGACAGAAAGAAAAAAGAAATTAAAAGAAAGAAAGGAAAAAGAAATTAAAAGAAAGAAAGGAAAAAGAAATTAAAAGAAAGGAAAAAGAAATTAAAAGAAAGAAAGGAAAAAAGAAATTAAAAGAAAGAAAGGAAAAAAGAAATTAAAAAAAGAAAGGAAAAAAGAAATTAAAAGAAAGAAAGGAAAAAAGAAATTAAAAGAAAGAAAGGAAAAAAGAAAAGAAAGAAAGAAAAAGAAAAAAAAGAAAAAAAAAGAAATTAAAAGAAAAAAGAAAAAAGAAAAGAAAAAAAGAAAAAAAGAAATTAAAAAGAAAGAAAGGAAAAGAAAAAGAAAGGAAAAGAAATTAAAAGAAAAAGAAAAAAAGAAAAAAAAAAGAAAGGAAAAAAAGAAAAAAAAAAGGAAAAAGAAATTAAAAAAAAGAAAGGAAAAGAAAATTAAAAGAAAGAAAAAAAAAAGAAAGGAAAAAAAAGAAAGGAAAAAAAAGAAATTAAAAAGAAAGAAAGGAAAAGAAATTAAAAAGAAAGAAAGGAAAAAAAAAGGAAAAGAAAGAAAGGAAAAAAGAAAGAAAAAAGAAAAAAAATTAAAAGAAAAAAGAAAAAAGAAATTAAAAAAAGAAAAAGAAAGAAAAGAAAAAAAGAAAGAAAAAAAAAAAGAAAAAAAGAAATTAAAAGAAAGAAAAAGAAAAAAAAAAAGAAATTAAAAGAAAAAAAGGAAAAAAAGAAAAAAGAAAAAAAAGAAAAAAAAAAAAAAAAGGAAAAAGAAAGAAAAAAGGAAAAGAAATTAAAAAGAAAGAAAGGAAAAAGAAATTAAAAAGAAAGAAAAAGAAAAAGAAATTAAAAAAAAAGGAAAAAGAAAAAAAAGAAAGAAAAAGGAAAAAAAGAAATTAAAAGAAAGAAAGGAAAAAGAAAGGAAAAAAGAAAGGAAAAAGAAAATTAAAAAAAGAAAAAAGAAAAAAAAAAATAAAAAAGAAAAAGAGAAAGGAAAAAAAAGAAATTAAAAGAAAGAAAGGAAAAAAATTAAAAGAAAAAAGGAAAAAAAAAAATTAAAAAAGAAAGGAAAAAAATTAAAAGAAAGAAAAAGAAAAAAAGAAGAAATTAAAAGACAGAAAGGAAAAAAGAAATTAAAAGAAAGAAAGGAAAAAAAAAAAAAGAAAGAAAGGAAAAAAGAAATTAAAAGAAAGAAAGGAAAAAAGAAATTAAAAGAAAGAAAGGAAAAAGAAATTAAAAGAAAGAAAGGAAAAAGAAATTAAAAGAAAGAAAGAAAAAGAAATTAAAAAAAGAAAGGAAAAAGAAATTAAAAGAAAGAAAGGAAAAAAGAAAAAAGAAAGGAAAAAGAAAGAAAAAAGAAAAGGGAAAGAAAGGAAAAAGAAATTAAAAGAAAAGAAAAGAAAGAAAGGAAAAAGAAATTAAAAAGAAAAAAGAAAAAGAAAAAAAAAGAAAGAAAAAGAAAAAGGAAAAGAAAAGAAAAAAAAGAAAAAAGAAAAAGAAAGGAAAAAGAAAGGAAAAGAAAGAAAGGAAAAGAAAGAAAGGAAAAAGAAAGGAAAAAGAAAGAAAGGAAAAAGAAATTAAAAGAAAGAAAGGAAAAAGAAATTAAAAGAAAGAAAGGAAAAAGAAATTAAAAGAAAGAAAGGAAAAAAAGAAATAAAAGAAAGAAAGAAAAGAAAAAAAGAAAAAGAAAAAGAAATTAAAAAGAAAGGAAAAAAAATTAAAAGAAAAAGAAAGGAAAAAGAAAAGAAAAGAAAGGAAAAAAGAAAATTAAAAGAAAGAAAGGAAAAGAAATAAAAATCTTAAGAAAAGAAAAGAAAAAAAGAAATTAAAAGAAAGAAAAAAAGAAAGGAAAAAGAAAGAAAGGAAAAAGAAAGGAAAAAGAAAGAAAGGAAAAAGAAATTAAAAGAAAGAAAGGAAAAAGAAATTAAAAGAAAGAAAGGAAAAAGAAATTAAAAGAAAGAAAGGAAAAAGAAATTAAAAGAAAGAAAGGAAAAAGAAATTAAAAGAAAGAAAGGAAAAAGAAATTAAAAGAAAGAAAAAAGAAAGGAAAAAGGAAAAAAAAAGAAAAAAGAAAGAAAGGAAAAAGAAAGAAAGGAAAAAGAAAGGAAAAAGAAAGGGAAAAAGAAAAAAAAAAAGAAATTAAAAGAAAAAAGGAAAAAAGAAAAAAAAAAAAGAAAGGAAAAAGAAAAAAAGAAAGAAAGGAAAAAGAAATAAAAAGAAAGAAAGGAAAAAGAAATTAAAAGAAAGAAAAAAAGAAAATTAAAAGAAAAAGAAAGGAAAAAAATTAAAAGAAAAAGAAAAAAAAAGAAATTAAAAAGAAAGAAAAAAGAAATTAAAAAAAAGAAAGGAAAAAAAATAAAAAAAGAAAGAAAAGGAAAAAAAAAGAAATTAAATTCTTAAAAAAAAAAAAAAGAAAAAAAAAAGAAATTAAAAGAAAGGAAAAAAGAAAGGAAAAGAAAGAAAGGAAAAAGAAATTAAAAGAAAGAAAGAAAAAGAAAAAAAGAAAAAGGAAAAAAAAAGAAAAAGAAAAGAAAGAAAGGAAAAAAGAAATTAAAAGAAAGAAAGGAAAAAAGAAATTAAAAGAAAGAAAGGAAAAAAGAAATTAAAAGAAAAGAAAAAGAAAGAAAGAAAAAAAGAAAAAAAGAAAAATAAAAGAAAGAAAAAAAAAAAAAAAGAAATTAAAAGAAAGAAAGGAAAAAGAAATGAAAAAAAAGAAAGGAAAAAGAAATTAAAAAGAAAGAAAGGAAAAAAAAATTAAAAAGAAAGAAAAGAAAAAAAGAAATTAAAAATTAAAGAAAGGAAAAGAAATTAAAAAGAAAAAAAAAAAGAAATTAAAAGACAGAAAAAAAAAAAAAAGAAAAAAAGAAAGAAAGGAAAAAAGAAATTAAAAAAAAAAAGAAATTAAAAGGAAAAAAAAAAAAAGAAAGGAAAAAAAGAAAGAAAGGAAAAAAATTAAAAGAAAGAAAGGAAAAAAGAAATTAAAAGAAAGAAAG
>CAHIKZ030000044.1:252500-265000 GCA_903632075.3 Acanthosepion pharaonis | reverse complement strand
ATAGAAAAAAGGAAGAAAAAGAAAAAAAGAAAGAAAAAAGGTAGTAAAAGTAAAAGAGAAAAGAAAAAGAAAGAAATAAGCAAAAAATAGAAGAAGAACGAAAAAGGATAAATGAATGAAAAGTTTTGTCAATGATTTAAAGAATAGTCGCTAAAGCAAAAAAGGGACGTCTTAAAACTAAACCGGAAAGGTTTTTTTTTTAAACGAGAGGCGTTCCTTATAAATTGATACTTGATTTCAAAGAATTACGCTCAGCCGTTGAGCATATTTTGTTTTCTCTCCCTTATTGAAATCTTGAACGGGGGTGAGAAAAATGGTGTTTATATCAACAATACTGACGACACCTAAATACAAGAAAATAAATAAAGGAAGACTTAAGGTGTCCGCTTTGAGCTCCTGGAACGAGCCAAAAAATATCACTGCAGAAATTTATCGGAAATTCATGACTACTCAAATGTGGGTTGGTTGTGCAACTCTTTCTTTAGACAGGAAGCATTGCGTGCCTCAGTTAATGGCATACAGATGCCTAAAGGCAGGATGTTTAATCATTCTCATAATATGGACTTTACTTCTACGAAAGATATCTATTTCCGATTTCTAACTTGTTTGTCAACTTGCAGAAATAATTTAATTTATTATTATTATTATTATTATTATTATTATTATTATTATTATTGCTGAGTGCCATTTGTGGAACAAAACAAACCGCGAGAATAAACGAGGCGAGGTGAACGTCATGAAGAGTTCCTCGCTGGTTTCAGCCGAATAGGCAAGAAGCCTTACAGTCGAGCAATGTTCTACTCTATCAACAACAGACAAGGCAAAGCAACAATAGTAAATGAATCCACAAGAATTTGTCATTGTGGGAAAGTCACTTTGATTCCTACTGGCATCCGTTTTAATAGTCTTGAAGGTATTAATCAACTGGCTCTGAAATAAACAGAATTCATTCAGGGCGATTAAAACGTGTATCACCGGCCAAGACAAAGTTTTAAAAGTGGTAGGAGATTTGGAAGAAAAAAAAAAAAAAAAAAAAATGCTAAAAAAAAAAAAAGAAAAAAATTAAAAGAAAAAACAATGAAATGAAAAAGACAGAATGAAAGAAACATTGAAAGAAAAGAAAGAAAAGAAAGAAAAAATTAAAATAGAGGAAAAAGACAAAGAAAAAAATGAAAGCAGCAGACAAAATGAAAGAAAGAATGAAAAGAAGAAAATGAAGAAAGAATGGAAGAAAGAAAATTAAATAAATTTAAAAATAGGAAAAAATAAAAATGGAAGAAAAAGCCGGAGTCTGTTGCTCAGTATGCGAAGATAAAAAAAAATGGTTAAATATTTTTCTCTTGCGGACAGATTTAATTTTTTCTCTAGTGGCAGTGAAGACTTCTGGGATTTATTGGCCCTCGTTCGAGGGCGTTCCTTCGGTGGGTGGGTGGATTTTGTCTCGATTAAGGGACGGGCCTCGCGAAATAGAGTGGCTCTTGCAGCGTGTCTCACTGGCGATGGTGTGAGGTAATGCTTTCTCCGTCATCGCGGCTGGCAGAGGATAGCACAAAAATTTAAAAAAAAAAAAAAAGAAGAGAAAGAAAGGAAGGAAGAAAGTAAACGGAAAAAATAAAACAAAAAAAAAAGAACGGATTGAAGAAATAAAGAAAAAGGTATAAATTAGAAGAGGGAAAGAAATTCAAAAATGTAAGAAAGATAAATGAAGAATGAACACTGAAAGCAGGAGAAAGTAAGAATAAAAGAAAATTTAAAAAGAGAAGAAAAAAAACAGAAATTGTAAAATAGAACGAAATGTAATGAAGAAAATTGAAGGAAGAAGAAAGAAATCTGAAAATCGAAGAAAGAAAAAAAAAGAATTTAAAATTGAAAAAAGCAGCAAAATAAACTGAAAGCAGAAGAAAGAAAGAAAGAAAGAAAGAAAGAAAGAAAAAAGAATAAAAGAAAGAAAGAAAAAAGAAAGAAAGAGAAAAAAAAGAAAGAAAGAAAAAGAAAGAAAGAAAGAAAGAAGAAAAGAAAGAAAATTAAAAAGTAAAAGGAATTGAAATAATGAATAAACAAATGAATATTGGACGGGCACTGCTAAGTAACCCTGCACTGAAATACTCTGACTGACCCAATATAAATTAACCACGGAAAACTTTCTATTTTACTGTTGGGAAAACCAATAAAGGGTAGCTGTGGGTTATCAGGTAACAAGCAGAACAAAGAAAACTTGTCTCCCTCCCATCAATGGACGTCATAATAACGAATATTGATATGTGTTGAGGTCTGCGTATGATTAGAGAGAGAGAGAGAGAGGGAAGGAGAGAGGAGAGGGAGAGAGAGAGAAGGAGAGCGAGAGGAGAGAGAGAGAAGGAGAGCGAGTGAGAGAAAGAGAGAAAGAAGGAGAGAGAGCGAGAGAGAGAGAGAGAGAAGGAGAGCGAGAGAATAAAAAAAGAAAAACAAATAAATGAAATAAAACAAAACCACCCAACTCCCTCAGCTTTCTTCAACATTTGTGGGTATCGTAGTCATTTCTGAGGGAAGAATTATTTCTCTTGGTATATTCTTCAGACATTTTAGTTCTCTGTGAAATTAACTTGAAGTCCCCAATCTCTTCCATTGAATTCTCTGTTCCTGGATATCTTCCACTTTTTTTAAAAGGATTCCTGTGTCCAACATTCTTGCCCTTTACTTATATTATTTACATTATTCGGACTGTTATCCTCATCTTCATTGCCATATTCACAACGTTTCGGCCGTTGTACGCTCCGTACTTCTTAAGTGATTGGAATTTCAAACTCATAAAATTTCAATATAAGCTCTGGTAAAAAAAAAAAAAAGGTAATAATAATAACAGAAAAATTGCAATATAAGCACTGGTAAAAAATTATTGCTGCGACATTAGGTTTACAATTCCCCAAAATTCATACACAAATGTCCTCAAGGAGACATGGCACAGTGGATAAAGACGTTGATTTGAGATCACAGCAGAACCCAATTTGGACTGTTGAGTTAAAGGGAAATAACTGAGACATCCGGAAGTGGCATGGCACGCAGAGATAGAACAATCTACCCTGGTTGACGAAATAAAGGGTTTGGTTCAAAATTACAATCACATGAAGAAGGCCGGAACGTACAACGATCGAAATATTTTGAATATTGCAATGAAGATGAGGATAACAATCCAAATAATGTAAATAATGTAAGTAATCATAATACCTCATCTCAGAGATATAGACAGATATTCATGGCCTTTGTGCCTATGTCCGCGAGCATCTCCTAATGGCAAGTAAACTGTTTCTTGGTTCCCCCAGATTGTTCTTACATGTGATTACGACTTAAACTAATAAACTTAGTCAGTTATCTCTTCTTCCTTTATCGTTTCCTTCCTCTCATGAATGTTGCTTGCTAGATAGAATTTATGCTAGTATCGATAAGGATTTTTCTCTATACTCGTCTGCAAATTTCTAGAAAGTTCTAGAAAATTATCCTTCATCAACTCAGAGTCGAATCTGTTTGTAATGCAATAGAAAAATCGGTTAGTTTTAAAACATCGATGTCCAGGACAAAAAAGCAAATTGTAAAGGAAATAATAATCATTTTCTTCGCTTTCTAGACAGAAGCAAGTAGGAAATAATGCTTATTGACCAAAGACGAAGACAAAAATAGCCACAATTTTGTTAAACTCTGCTATTTTTCTTGGTTTTCAAATCTTTAAAAATATATCACGATAGAAACATATAAACAAAAACTTCAACTTTTCTTTCTCCAGAGTTCGCGACATTCATAGCAATTTCTGCAGGGTAGAATTATTTTCTCATGGAACGTTCTCCAGACATGCCCTGTCTCTGTGAAACTAATTTGAAGCCTTCAAATTTCCACAAAATTCGCTGTTCCTGGCTATCTTCTTCTCTTTCGAAAAGACTGTGTGGCCTTGGTATATAGGTTGGAGTACACATCCCACTGACAAAAGAAGTGTCTCTTGAGTCTCCGGATTGTACTTCCTTCACTACTGAACTTAGTATATTTTCTCTTCATACTTTATCGTTACCCTTCCTTTAATTACTGTTGCTTGCTAGGTAGAATTTCTGATAGTATAGATAAGGCCCTTTCTCTACAGCTGTCAGTAAATATCTTTGTCTTCAGCGACTTCAATGTCCTCTGTGTCGTGCGAGACATTTTTCTCTCCAGAATCTATCTTACATATCTATAAGTCTATCATTCACCCATGCTTGGAATATTACTCTTACATATGGCCTTGTGCCGCTGCTATTTACTTTGAGCTTCTTGATAAGAACGAAATAAGAATCAGCAATATTATCAGTTCTGATCTAGCGGTTCGGTTTCAGCCACTTATCTAAAACACCTAAGATTTCCCCTCTGTGCCTTTTCTATAAATACTTTCGTGGTAATTGTTCAGATGAGCTTTTCGCTATGGTAACTACAGGATGTGTAGTCAAAATTTGAACTAAATTTTTACTTGTTTTTCTCATGAAGCAGTTCAAATCGTTTTATGGAACCTAGTGCATTTTATTATAACCTAAATAATTATTCAGATTTTTTTCAGATTATTGTGTAAAAGATGAGCGTTGAGGATAGCAAGCATCAAAGGGTGTGTGATATGATAAAAGCAATTGTTCATCCACAGAAGATTACAAGCATAGATTTATAAACGGGCAAGATGGATTCTAGCCAGAAAAATTGACTGCACCGAGACAATGAATCAACTTTCCTAGAAACATACACAGCAATTGATTTAATATAATTTGCTTGTAATATTTGCCCTCTGCGAATTCAGCGAAATCGTGAGCGTCCAAAGTATTTAAAACGAATCAAATTGGTCAGTGAAAGCTTTACAAGTTAATGCAAGGTGGTTTATAAAAAGGCGCTTGAGTTTTCTATTCAGCCACCGCGTGCTTTTTAAAATGTCAAATACAGTGAATCAGTTGCAAGAAAAATGTCATTTGAATGTCTCAAGCAAGCTTCGTTGGAGAAGCCAACGCCTCCATTAGTAAACGGTTGAATGAAAGAAAGAGTTTTTAATGTGAAGAAGAGAATGTCTATGAGGGAAAACAATCAGAGAAAGCCTGGAAGTGGCGGAACCAACAAAAAGCGCAACAATGATTTTTCAGCACACTCAAATCAAAAAGAAAATTCGAATGACACAACGAGACCCATGAGAAAATTAGCAACCGAACATAAGCTGAATGATAAAACTGTCAGAATAGCAGTGAATGATGAATTAAAACTAATGTCTTACACAAGGACATCAACACGATCTTTGAAGGCTAGAAAATGCAAAATTTTCTTACTGTTGTAGAGTAGTTTTCACTGTGGAGGCTTGTATTTCACTAAGTCGGTTCTAAATTAGGTTCGACGTTCAAAACGTTAGGAACTTGAAATAATAGTAAATGACTCAGCAATCTAGTTGTGATGTCCGACATCGACTACTCACACTACTCACTGAGCGATATTCAGTCACCTCCCTCCCCCACGAGGGTGTCACGTGGCACAAAGCCTTTTTAACGTGGGATCTCCGAGCCCGTGGGCTCGGCCAAAAATATGCCCATTGAACCCGTATAAACGGGTTCAGGGTCGGTTTACCTCCCCGAAAGAGAAGCCGTCCTTCGGCGTAGCCTCGTTCGGGTTCCTCCCCGCCCGAAAGCAGAGAGTTCGACCGATCAGCCGATCAGCCGGTCGTCCGACTTCGGACTGAACTCAACACAATTCACTGAGCTCCACTGGTGACTGCTACTACTACTACTTATTATCTGTGGGAGAGTCTATTAACAATAGGTATGTTCTAGTATAACACTTACTAATCTTAAAACAAACAAATTCCCTGTGAAATTTTTCTTTACTGTTCACGCTGTTCTGAATCGCACGAATGACAGATACATTGCACACTCAAAAGCACACAACAAGGACACTTCAGATCCAACTCAAAATAGATCTTTGGGGTTGAGGCCTCCAATAGTAAAAATGCTTATCAAATTTTACAAACCTGGTGGAAAAGGTTATGCTGAATCTGATTACAAGACTCCGAGATACAATGTAATACCATGGCTCAAAGCCAACTGCCCCTTCCCATACAGACAAATATATATATATATATATATATATATATATATATATATATATATATATATATATATATATATGTAAGCAAATGTAAATGGATATAGATCCGACAGAATGAAGAAAAATTTGGAAAAAACAAGCCAAAAATCCTTAAATGCAATTATGTTGTTTAAAATGAATGAAATGTCGACGTCTCTTTTTCATTCAAAATAATCAAAAATTTTTAGGAATACGTTTTGAAAGCGTCGCCCATGTGACGACAACGTGACCATGCTAAACGGAAAGCTGATCATTTTAAAAATTTTCAGTTATCTGTTTTGGATAAGACTTGTTTTTTATGTCCATCGTCTTTGTCATATTGAACTGAATTGTATTTTAATGAATATTGTCTTGAAGAAGGTTTATTAAACCGAAACGTCAAACGTCGATATTTCATTCATTTTAAACAACATAATTGCATTTAAGGATTTTTGGTTTGTTTTTTTTCCAAATTTTCTTCATATATATATATATATATATATATATATATATATATATATATATATATATATATATTTCATTAAAAACGACAGACAAGGTACTACGGTTGAGCTTTTATTTAATTTTTCTTGTGTTCTGACAAGAGCTTTTCTTTTCTGGACAAAGGGTGTAAGAACTGTCCGAATGTTTTATATTTCCGAGCGCTTTCGGCTATAACTTTAGCCATTATCAAGGATGGTTCGATTTTCAGCTTAGTAGAGTGTGTGCGTTCTGTGTATGTATCAGTGTGTGGTAGTGATGTTTTTAATTTCCGAATACGGTTAGCACATTGTGGCTTTGTTCATAGTTGATATTGTTAAGAATTGTTTTTTTCTTTTGTATTATTAAAGATTCCATTATTTTTAGTCTTTTTTTTTGCAAGTGGATGCAGTTAATATATTTGTATTTTCTACTAGTATGTTCCTAATAGTGTCGGGTAAATCTGAGTGTGTGTTTTTCAACACTCTCAAATCAAAAATCTCAAAAGTCCCAACGAAATCCATGAGAAAATTAGCAACTGAGCGGCGACAGATGACTTAAAATTAAAATCGTACGCAAGAACATCAAGACATTTTCTCACACGACCCATGAAGGCCAGAAGATTGGAAAGAAGCAAAAAATGTCTTACTTATCGGAAACGAGACCACTGCGAAAATCTTCTCAGGTGAAAAGGTCTTTACTGTTGACGCTGTACTGAATCGCGGGAATATATTACACACACAAAAGATCGTGTCAAGGCCAATTTCAGAACGAGGAATCCAGCTCAAGTTATAGTCTTTGGGGTTGTGGCCTCCGATAAAAAATACCTATCGAATTCTACAAACCTGGTGAAAAAGTTAATGCCAATGACTATTAAAAGACGATGTATTACCATGGCTTAAAGACAACCACCCAGAGGAAATTATGAATGGACACAGGACGGTGCTCTTGCCCATGCAGCCAAAATAGTACAGGATTTCAGCAAATCCAATCTTGTCGATTATTGGCCATCACACTTCTGGCTCTCTTCCAGTCCATAATTCAACTTTATAGATTATGTTGTTTGGATTGTTTTAAAACGTGCTACAAATAGAAACTCCCATTAAACATTAATTCTCTTAATACAATCGGTGAAGAGCGGCACAAAAAAGTGTTTTTTAGAGAAATTAAATTCAAATATTTTTTAAGCGTTTCACCCCAAGCAAGGCAGGAAGCCACTAGCACGCAAGGTGTTACAGAGAGTTGGAGCGAGAGCAAATAGGAGTGATAGAGGAAAGGATGAAGAGAAGGATAGGGGATAGATCAGGGCATCTGGAGACGTCGATTGACATTACATTTGAATAGTTGGAGATTATAGCTATCAGGGAAACAAGAAAAGGGGAGGGAGTTCCACAGGCGAGAAGTGCGAGACATGAAGCTATTGGAGTAGAAGAGACGGCTACATTTAACAGTTTCGACAGTGAAAGGTTGAGAGCGATATGCCAGCCTAGTAGAACGCTTAAATTCATGAAGTCTGAGAACCAGCGAAAGCAGCTCATCGGGGCAGTTACCGTGAAAGTATTTGTAAAAAAAAAGACAGAGGGAGGCGACGGCACGTCTGTGAGTAACTGCAGACAAGATGCCAGATCAGGGCCAATTACATTGCATATCCATCTCTGGATTTTATCAAGGACCTTGAGACAAACAGAAGGGGCTCCAGACCATATAAGGCTGCAATACTCCATGCAATGGCGAATGGTTGATTTGTAGATTTGAAGGATCGACTCCGGCGAGAAAAATTTACCTGGCGCGGCACAGGGAGCCAACTTTCCTTGCGGTGGACGAATCTATTGACTCAATGTATTTGATCCATCTCAGGTCAGTAGACAATGTGAGACCGATCAGTCGCAAAGAAGTGGTCTCGTGGAGTTGAGCTTCAGACATTCTAATGGGAGGCAGGGATGGTTCTCTGTGGTAAGGGAACGCTCCTGTGTAGAAGGAGGCCTACACAGGATCATTCCCTTTATATTTGAATTTAATATAACTACAAACATTTCGCTTTTAAACTTGCTTCGATAAAGTCGGATTGACGAAACGCGTTGGCAATGTCTATGAAATATATTTTTCAGTTGCCTTCTTTTTATTCATTTATATATATATATATATATATATATATATATATATATATATATATATATATATGTATATATATATAATGGATACTCAGGATTGAGTGATCACTGTTTCTTTTTTATTTTCTTAAACAATGAAATTAATAAAAAACGGTCTAATTTGAAAAGTTCTACTGAAAACAAAATGTACCTCCCCAAAAAAATCGAACTTTTTTTTTTTGCATCAGAGAAATCACTCCCATTGCACAAGAGGGAGGAATCGGTGTTCGCACCAAGGCCAGCGCAACCGACGGTTACGGGGGCTGAGGGCAATTTCTGACCTTGTCCCGAGCGTACGCGCTCGGGTTCCCACCTAAAAAAGACCTTGTGTCACATCTCGTCCAAGTGGGGGGAAGGAGTTAATACTGCGAATGCCAGTCGAGTTGCCATCTATTGGACGAGACGCTCGTGAACGTTTTTGCGTACGGCGTATTTCTTTACATCATTTTTCCCAAAGCTGTATTGTTTAAAAGTAAGTGTGAGTTTTGTTACATATTCGATTGCTGTATTTGTATCCATTATTTGTACACTGTATTCAATGACTTCTTTTCGTTAATTTGTGTTTATTTCTAACTGTTTTTTCCAACCGGTGTCGTGGGAACGCCAACATTATGGCGTACTCCCAAACTCCTGATGCCACACCCACTGCAGCAATCCCTTCGGCGTGAACAACAGATAAGCACCCACCAAAATGACCCGAGTATTATAAAGGGCTAAAAGAAAATTATGAAAATTTCATTGACGGAAAAGAACTGTTACCGGTGCCAGCACTTATGGAAACGGTGAACACCAGAATTATTTCCCTGTTAGCAAAAGACATTAAGATATACAAATTAATTGGCGTCAGTGGGGAAATAATGGAAGAGTTCCTAAAAAGCCTAAAAATTGGAGCGAAAATATTGGCAAGAAGAAGCAATGGTATGTAGAACATCCTGCTAGACACAGAAGATGTAGCAAAAGATCTAGCAGGGAGCATACTCTTACCCAAAGCAATAAGGCTCTAAACTGAATATTTATGAGCTAGGAAGACTAAAGTCATTCTGCATGGAGTACCACTGTACATATCAGAGGAACACTTAGGATTTTTCTTTGCCCAGTTTGACGAGGTGTCTGATGTCTCGTTCGTCAAAAGCAAAACAGGGATAGCCACGGGAGACATGGAAATCTGGGTATTTGTCACCCGAAATAATTGCAAATACGTTGATGTGTGGGGGACGTTCCATATATGTAGTCGTAGAAGGGAGCCGACCTCTTCTGCTGGGCTTGTGGAATCGCGGGAAATCTCTTCAAAACATGCCCTGGAAAGAGATCGGAACCGCAAACTCAGTCACAAAACACTAAGAAAAATGAAAGCGTACAGACAAGTCCAAACGTCGTGAAAGGTCCAAGAAGATGGGCGGAAATTGCTAAAAAGGGGACAAAAGTGGCAACTCCTATCCACCAGCCGGAGTAAAAACAAAACAAAAAGGGATCAGCAGTAACAGCAGCAAAATATTAAGGAGAAGAATCTCCAACTGGAGCAGGAGAGTCAGCAGAGACAGCAACAGGAGGAACTACATGAGGAACGGCAGCAAGACCTCTGTGAAGAACAGCAAAATGAGGTGGAAATGCAAGAGATACACCTCGGTACTCATCCTTGAAAAGAGTGAGAGAGTAGAGCGAAGATAATTTGTCGCCCCTATATTCTGCTATATATTTTGCTAAAAAAAAGTGATTTCTCTGATGCAAAAAAAGGTTCGATTTTTTTTGTGAGGTACATTTTGTTTTCAGTAGAACTTTTTGGACTGACCATTTTCTATAGCAAATATCTAGTTAGATACAGTGGTATAATAGAACCAAATGCAGAATGATGAAAAAGAATACAGAATTTAAATGAACTCAAAGGTAAAATATAGCTTTTCAAAGCTTAAAAAAAAGCACTAATAAGAAAACCAATTGCAAAAATCTTTGATCCAAAAAAAGTAGTGACATTGACTCCGGATGCAGATGAACATGCAGTAGCCATAATTTTGTCTCCAATAATATACCCGTCGAGAAAATTAACGTCACCTGAAGATAACTACTCAACTACTGAGAAAGACGCATTAATAATAATATGGAGTGCAGAAAGAGCTCGAAGATTTTTGTTAGGGCGAAGCTTTTTATTACAGTCAGAACACAAATCTTTAGAGTTTATATTTAACCCCAGAGAGGAATTACTAAAAATCACATTTCTAGAATTTTAAGATGGGCTATAAAATTCATGGCTTTTAATTTTGACATCATATACGTAAAGGGGAACTCTATTCCACACGTAGATGCGCAATCAAGACTAAATTTCGACAGTAAAAATGAGAAACACGTGAAAAGATTATTATTAAGCTATAGGACGATTCCACATGCCAGCAGACTACAAGGTTCCTCCGCATTAATGGTTAGACAGATTAGAGCTTCCATAACAATATCACTTCCAACAAAAAAACATAAAACATAAAATAAGACAAAAAATCTAATCCAGAGAAGGTGAACTTTGTAGTACAGAAAGAACACAACACAGCAATACTAACGAAAAATGTACAAAATGTACTAGTCCACGCGGATCAATTCCGAAGCAGAATGGAACCCAAGGATAGAGAAATCGACGAAGAATATGAAGGCGAAGAACCTGATGGGGAGGAGGGGACTGATGAATACAGTAATGACACTGAACAAACTATGGATGTTAATAACCAGAAATCTGACTTGGAGTATGCGATATAATACTCTAAGAGAAGAGGAGGAAAGAGAGAGAGAGAGGGTATTCTAATACCGTAGTATCAGCCGCGTACGACTACCAATATTGGACACTAGAACATAGTAAGCTCCGCTTACACTTACACTATCTTTGTAACCTTTTTGTTTAATATATCTTTCTTACCTCTAATCCGTGTCCCGTGTTTTCCTTCCGTTATCCCAACTTTGGGCCCACATCAGTAGTATTGTATGTAAATGAGTTACTGCTATAAAAGCAGTACGCCACAGCGAATGCTAGTCGTGCTAACATCTGTTGACCTGACAAAGTCTATTCAAGAGAGTACTCTACTTCATAACAGTTCTGGGTATGACGATAAACTATGTCCGGCTGCAAGACCCTCTGACCCTGAGATTAAAGGTTTTGAGGAGCGTGAACTACATCTAAATTACTGTTGTTCCTTGGTCTATCCTGACCCTGGGTGTTAGTAGTTGATAGGATCCCAAATATGGGCATATAGTACCCCCACAAAAAATGTATAAAGCATTAACAACACCTATTGATAGTAAAATGACCAAAAATACATTTAATTTGTAGTTGAAGACATACACTTGCATTCAAAATATGTAGGTTTCGGTATTAAATAACTCATAAAGGTTGATATGCGGCTAAACAAATTCAACCAACCAAATAAACAATATGGAAGAACTCTTTCATGACATGAATCCAGATAAAATCCTACAATTTCTTAAAAGAATCAAACAGTATTCTGAAATATAATTACAACATAAAACACACATATCACTGCCTCTAGTAATTATGTCCACACAGACATGTATAGGCACAAAAGCTGAGTATCGTCTACCATGTATCCAATTGTGAAAGCAGAATAACATATATTTTTACATTGTTTACATTGTTCGAAATGTTGCCCTCATCTTTATTGCCATATTCGAACTGAACCCTTTATTTCGTTCACCGGGTCAGATTGTTCTAGTTCTACGTGCCGTGCCTCTTCCAGACACCTGAAGAAGACCGAAGCGTACAACGACGGAAACGCCGTGAATACGGCAATA
>CAHIKZ030000044.1:212500-247500 GCA_903632075.3 Acanthosepion pharaonis | reverse complement strand
ATATATATATATATATGTGTGTGTGTGCGTGTGTGTGTGTGATATATATATATATATATATATATATATATATATATATATATATATATATATATATATATATATTGTTACATGTCATCCCTATCACTCCCGCTATAAAAAGTATAATATATACACATGCAGAGAGATAAGAGTACACACACACATATATATATATATATCAGTCTTATCACGTATATCTTATTCTGTTTCTAGCAATCTATCTGTCTACGCCGGCCTTTTTTTCTTAAAATCTATCCATCGCAACAAATGTGTATATATGCATGTTAGTGTTCACAAAGAACAAAGCTTTATTGAAAACGAAGGCCAGTTTAATTGGACACTTGTCCTTGGGGGGATTGTTTTTCTTACTAAAACGCGAAATAAGGATTGGTCTTCAAGTGTTCACCTTCTCAAAAGATTTTGCAGAACAGAAATGTCGTTGTATGATGAAAAGTTTCAAATACTTATTTTTTTCTTTCTCAGACCTACCCCTCCCCTGACCTTTAGATAATGTTCCGTCGAAGTTTCTTTGAATTTGTCTTCAGACTGTTTTATTTCATAGCCTTTATTCTATTCCGTTACCTATACAGGGTTTATGTATTTGTTTATTTAGTTTCGAGTTAATAAAACCTTCGGGCCTTAGTAAGAGCCATACTTTTTTGAACTTCTTGGATTGGCGCTACATAATCACAAGGAAAGAACTGTGTACTAAATAAAATAAGCCATATCTATTTAGTTTCAACAGCGGCAACAGCTGAAAAGGATAGCACATATAACTCAAATATAAAGTAATGACATAATCAAAATGTTAACATTCCACACTATTTCAAGAAAAGTTTAGGAAAGAAACCCCCATCAATATTGGAAAAAGAGATAACAACTAGTAGACTTGAGAGAACTATTTTCCTGAAAAATAGAAAATAATAGAAAGGTTTTATAAATATCAATCGAAAGTAGCGCTGGCTGTTTGGAGAATGACTGCTGAATGTTTACTCACAGGGAAACGGCTAATATTACCTTTACTATTAGAAATGAGAACAGATACTACACTTTGATCACACAGCAATGACCAGAGAATGAATAAAAGCGTAACTTGAATAGCGCTGGTGAATGACTGCTGAATGTTTTCTTATAAAGGGGAACAGTTAATATTACCATTTCCAAATTTCTGGCGTAGGGAATTGTGTCATGGTGCTCTTTTATCCCCCAGACTATACCCAACTGATCCTACTATACTGTGCCATCGACAAAATCAAAAACAAGCAACGCGCATGCTCGAAATTAAAAATGAAAAATGGCGACAATTTACCAATCGCGTGTGGGTGAAAACATAGTTATGTTCCATGCGTGATACACGCTTAGGCGATCATATACCTTTCGATATATGACTAACGAGGCAGATTTATTTTCATTTCTTTCTGCGGTAGACCAGTTGCCATCCAAGGCTATAGAACTCGTTCTGTCCTGCTATTTACACATAGCTTTAGAGAAGAAAAGGATTGATACCTTACCCAAGGGTAATAGCGCGTAAGTCAATGCAATGGATTTGGCTGGAATTCGAACTTAGCTCTCCAATACCTCAATCCGAGCCACCATCCATTACTCCACCGAGCTTCCGTAATAGCAATCAACATTAAATGGCGTCTTTAATGCTCTGGAGATCACATTGAGGCATAAAACAGACAGTTACTATTGATTGTTGATTCCTATGCCCACATTCTATAAAAAAAAAAATTGTCTAATATTGAGCACACTTTCTTTGCAAATCTCGCTAATTTTAATCAATATACAAGCTGTGGTAGAAATACCTCCGACATATACTATCCAGAAATACCTCCAAAAATACCTCCCACACAATGGTAAGCCATTAGGGCTACTGGTGTTTTCGTCTTGCTATTATCTTACCATTATATGGTAGTTTTTTTTTGTAATGTACATATGCAACTCTCCCTCTATCTCTCTCTCTCTCTCTCTCTCTCTCTCTCTCTATATATATATATATATATATATATATATATATATATATAATACCTAAACAGCCAGAACATATCTACCTAGTTTTCACCTACCGGACCATCATAATAATTCTGATAGGTTCTGGCTGGTTAGATATTCTAATTTTCCTCTACTTAGTGCATTGAGCACTTTTACGTATCAACTGAGATGTCAGTGTTTTTTTTTTCTTTTGACTAGCCTTTGCAGTGCTGATTGATTATTTTCAAGCAGTACGGATGTTTTTAGTCTTTTCTTTTTTATTGAAGTTTTTTTTTTTCACAAATATCAGTTTGTCTAAAGTTTTTTATTTACAAATTACATTATCTGCTTTTTCACACCACCAGACTTATAATATTGGTAAAATTAATATATATATATATATATATATATATATATATATATATATATATATATATATATTATAATAAAAAAAAAAGAAGAGTAAGATATATAATCCGGTGTTCTTAATTGATATTTTTATTTTTACAAAACAGTGCTCAATATAAATTTACAGAGCATAAATGTTTTTTCAAATTTAATTATATAATTAAATTCAGATCTTCTGTTTTTGAAACATGGTAATTCCTGTGTAGAAGAAACCTTATTTTAAACCAGTTAATTTATATATATATATATATATATATATATATATATATATATATATATATATATATAGAATGTTAAATTTCTCATGGTAAATCTGAAGATAAGACAATTTGGATAAAAAAAGAAGACATTTGGAAAATATACTTCTTAGTAATTGCCGACGCGTTTCGTCAATCCGACTTTATCATGGGAAGTTTAAATGTGACCTGTTTTTACTTACATTAAATTCAAACTATTAAAAAGTGAACTCTCCTGTGCAATTATTCTGAAAAATTTAACAATATGTCGACATGAAAAACTAAAACAAATTCTTAGTAAAAAAAATTTTTTTAAAAGTTGTCAACATCCAGAACGAGGCTTACACAGGAGCGTTCCCTTTTTAATATTTTTAATTTAATGTAACTAAAAAAACATTTCGCTTCTAAACTTGCCCTGATAAAGTTGGATTGACGAAACGCGTTGGCAATAACTAAGAAATATATTTTTCAAATGTCTTCTTTTTATCCATATACATATAGATATATATATACATGTGTGTGTGTGTGTGTGTAATTAATGGCGAAATCTCTTCGCTAACAGAATAAGAAGGCATTAACTTTCTGACCACTCGTTGAACAATACGATCTTTGTTTTTATTAATTGTACTATGGATTAGATGTTCGGTGCATATAGTTTGCAAGAGCTTTCGGTGAATACATACGCCAACTTCAGTCACAGATTTTTTTTCCTCAAGTTCAGGTGATTTCGAGTAAATCTTCTGAGACAAAAATGAATATGTTACCTGTCTAATCCATAGTACAATCCATACATAGTACAATTAATAAAAACAAGGATCGTGTCGTTCAATGAGTAGTCGGTAAGTTAATGCCTTTTTAATCTGTTAGTTCAGGGAATTCGCCATTGTTTACATTACCTTTGTTGATTTGTTCTTTGAATGACTATTTTATGATATTTATTAAACCGCCTTATTTCTTAAGATATATATATATATATATATATATATATATATATATATATATATATATATACCCAAATAAATTAATCAATCACTCCCATAAAATAACCGTCAGAATGGACTACCCAAAATCCACCACTGACCCGTATATTTAAATAGTCAAGAAAAAACCCAACACATGTGGCCTGACGATTGCGTCTAGCATGAAACAGCCTGTCGCCTCCGAGTGTTGACTTCAATGTCCACTTTTATATATATATATATATATATATATATATAATAAGTTATATCTAGACCGTAAGTATTCACCCAAACTAATTTACTTAAATACAAACGATAAGATCTAACCGTTTATTATTTTGATTTTCAATTTTCGACTGAGTATTTGTGTATTTGTATCTTACTTGTGGCTCAGTGGCTGTTCGAAGTTGATGTTTGTTGTTACGTTTGTGCTTTTGTCAAGACTCGTATATTATCAAGAACCAATGTGGTATTTGAGTGTTAAGCAAGATTATATAGAACAGATGGAAGGTATTTCTGGGAGGTATATGTTGGAGATATTTCTGCCGCACCCTGTATATACGTATAACATTTATTTATATATTTATTTCTGGAAAATATTTTATCAGTTTCCATCGCGATTGTGACAGCATATGAAACTGCAATTCGCAAATACGGCAAAAGCGAAGTAAAAAAAAAAAGTATCTGGCTTATCTTGTAAATATAAGATTTCATTAAACAAAACTGGCAAGGTGCTTTGGTTTATTTTTTTTATTGTTTTTCTTGTATACATACAAGTGCTTAAAAAATCGATAAAAGTACCTTATCTCATGCCTGTAATAATTTCTCTACACAGGAATTGTTTTACACATCCATCAGAGGTTTCATTGTTTGGTTATGATTTTTATGTAAATATTATACAAATATGAATTAGTTTCATATGCGAAAAGAAAAAAAGAAGAATGAGCGTGTAACTTTTTTTTTTTTATAAAAGTAATTTATTTTTATCTTTCTTTTGCGCTTTGATTTAGAAAGAATATTAATATATTGCAATTTTTACCCTTTTCTATTCCTTCTTGCTTTTCAGTTTTTTACTTATTGTTTCTTGATATCCAGCCAGTAACTTTCTTTTGTCGCCAAACTCTTTGTATGTAGATAGATTGGCTTCTTCTTCTTCTTCTTCTTCTCCTCCTCCTCCTTCTTCTTCTTCTTCTTCTTCTTCTTCTTCTTCTTCTTCTTCTTCTACACTTCATCTTTTTTCTTCTTCTGCGCCTTCTCCTCATCCTCCTTCTTCTTCTTCTGTGTGCCGTGACCCTCCAACCTTAATCCCTGTTCTGCCAACCATTTACACAGGCTTCTTCTTCTTCTTCTTCTTCTTCTTCTTCTTCTTCTTCTTCATCATCTCCTCCTCCTTCTTATTCTACCCCTCCCCTTCATCTTTTTCTTCTGCTGCTCCTTCTCCTCCTCCACCTCCTTCATCTTCTTCTTTCTATTCGCTACTCTTCCTTCCACATCCTTATTATTCCAGTTGCCTCATCTTTCTTTTTCCAGTAGTTTCACCTGTTTATTCTTATTCTTCCTTCTTTTTTTTCTAGTAGTGTCCTTCTCCGCCCTCCCCATTCTTCATCTTCTATTATTATTATTATTACTATTATTATTATTATTATTATTATTAATTCTGAAATCATTATTTTTCTCCAATGTTCAGCTACACAAGTCTTTCTCAAGTGGATATTCCGGCCATCTGCAGCTAGTGAAATCATTAAGAAGAACGTAATAAAGCAAAGTGAACATTCAGATTTGTAATTATGGCACTTGAAGCCGAAAAGGAATTGAAGACAAAAGAGGAGGGAATTGCCCTCCACGCACGTGTCATTAACTTTTTCATCTCATGATTCACATGATGTCAACAGGGCAGGATGATTGTTCGGACATTTGGGTCAAACATATCCTTTAAAATAACCTTCATATGTCGAATGGCGAGATACAACAGTTATGTGTAATAACAATAATAACAATAATAACAATAATAATAATAAGAAGAAGAAGAAGAAGAAGAAGAAGAAGAAGAAGAAGAAGAAGAAGTGATCATACTTTTTCTATAAAAGCAATTTTATCTTTTCTGTTTAAGGCTAAGATAAATGTTTCATTGTGTCCTTCTAGACAATTTTTCTCTCTAGAATCTTTCTATATTATCTCTTTAGTGTAGAGAAAGTCGGTCGTCTTTCTACACAAGAGTTTTTAATGTCTTCGCGTTTTTATTCAATTTACTTCATAATTCACAATAAATATACAAGATAGAAACTAACACATGTAGATGCAATACTATGAGATACTATGCTTGACTATGTTTAAGGGCTATAGATTTCAAATGTTTTAAATTCGGCTTTTTTATATCAGGCAGCAGCAAATTACTAAGTATCGCTAATTGGTTGAAATTATAAACAAGTGTGATATTGCATTTAATACTTGTTTTTTGTTGCTTTTTTTTGTTTTAGGTAAAGAAAATTTTGGAATCTTCCATTACAATGTCTTATTTAGTATTTTAGTATTACCTAGTATTATCTACTATTAGCTGTCTTGTCATAGCAGTTAATGTCTTTTATGATGTCGGCTGCTAAGAAAGTTGGTGCACTGTGTCTTACTAGACAATTTTTCTCTCCGGAATCTATCTGGTACATCTATAAGTCTTTCATTCGTCCATCCTTAGAATATTGCTGCCACATATGGTCCGGTGTTCCTGCTATATATTTAGAAATCTATATCTATAATTCTCAAAATGTGTGTGTATGTATGTGTGTGTGTGTGTGTGAGAGAGAGAGAGAGAGGGAGAGGGAGAGGGAGAGAGAGACAGAGACAGAGATCCGATGTTGTTTATGCATTTCTACAGTTTTCATCTGATTTCGATGAATTTTTTGTTTGATAGATAATTCTTCAGTGCCGGTTTTGAGTCCAAATTTTTGACGACAATGGCTCTCCACTACTTCCCGTTCATTATAACTCTCAGCAACGTTTTACTATTTACTATCTGTTCATGGATATATATCTTTCATAAAAACTTTAATAAAAATAAAGAATTTAAATTATTACAATAATATTTTATTATAATACAGTTCCCTTTTCAGGGCCACCCCCCATTCAAATTGTTAAACCCCCACCACCACCACCACCACCACCACCACCAATTGGGGATGTGCCTCGGTTACACCCAAATGTTGTTACTAATATTGATTTTCAGGTGGTCTGACTCAAACTGCTTCAATTGAACGGCAAATATCCCCAGTAATGAAAGTCCCCGTCAAAGACGGGTTAGACTGTTAATTATTGATAAAATCCAAAGAGGAATCGGCAATATTATTGGTACTGATCTGGCGTCTCGGTTTCAATCACATTCTCACCTCCGTAATGTAGCTTGCCTGTGCCTTTTCTATAAATACTTTCATGGTAATTGTTCGGGTGAACTATTCGATATGGTAGCTAGATTTTATGAATTTAAACGCAATACTAGACTGGCGGGAAGGTCTCATCCATTTATAGTTGAAATGGCTAGATATAACCATAAGTTCTATGCTAACAGTTTCTTTTCTCGCAATTCCCTCGTGTCGAATTCTCTTCCAGCTCTATGCTTTCCAGCCAACTCTGATCTTCAAAAATTTAAATGCAATGCCAGTCGTTATCTGTCTTCTTGATTACTCTTCTATCATTCTCACTCCTTAAAAATGATTCTCTTTTTTCTTATTTTCTCAGTAACCCCTTGTCTATTAGTGTCTTTACTGCCTTGCAAGGGGGTGATATAATTTTAAAAAGTGGCAGATATTAGTTTGCTATTCAACTGAGCGAAAAATGGCTTGTTTTCCATGTGGATGAGCTAGAAAAGGACTATATCGAAAAATTAATGGAAACAACTGCTGATGAAAATCGGTCAATTAGTTTGACTGATGTGGAAAACTTTTATACTAGAAAAAGGTATCCATATACACCCTTGTGCAAATTAATTGAAACAAAACTAATAATTCCGTTATCATTTATTTTTTTCATATTTTTCCAATAAAACATGACCCATTGCACATGTTAGTACTTCGCATGTCCATTCCACGAAGTCGTTCCTTGAAGATTGACCACAGATTATCGATTGGATTTAAATCAGGAGAGTTTCTGGGGCAGTCTACAGTACTTTGATTTGATCACTGGTAAGGCTTCCCAGTGTGTCCGTGCGGCGTTACAATATTCGTAAGCTTCCTTGGAGTAACGTCCATCGCAGACAATGACCATAGGACAACTAATCAACACTCGAGACAATAGTGTCTGGGCGTAATGAAAATCTGAAACAATCACAGATGACGCAATATTTTTCAAGACTAAACTAATTTCAACATACACCCCGAAAACAGATTCATATTACTGCACACCACTACAAATGACTTAATCAGAGGAAAAATAGGAATCGATTATACCCTGTCACTCCAGTGGGTTTAAAAGTGACCGTATGGTGAAATAAAGGAAACTAAAGCGGTTGTTTCAATTAATTTGCCCAAGAGTGTATAACCGGAGTCTATCAGCTCACATCAACATATATACACACCGAAACACATGTATTTTTGCTACTCTATTATAAGTTATGTTTAAATATGCATTGATATACTTTGCTTATCAATAGCTGCTATAGAAATTTAATTTAAGAATTCAAACCTTCAGTAATAAAAAAAATTATTATATTTGTTAATATTTAAGTGATGCTTCGTTTGAAAAGTTCAGAATAGCCAGAAAAAAATGTTTGCCTGAATATCTGATAAAGGGAATTAAAGTTATTATACTCTCACTTCTTCCAACGAGAGAATAGATACTATGAAATCCTGTATAGCTGATCATATGTGGGGTGAAAGTGGTGTCACCGATGTCCTCTGAAGTGAAGATTAACAATACTAATAAATGAAAGTACTTTCTAATTTCCACTCATTATCATCTTCCCTGTGGATAAACCTCTGATGAAAGCAACTTCCGATTCATTTTTACAACAATCGGATCTGGGCTTCTCAGTTGGATGTAATTCTTGATCTGAATTCTTATAGGTTTATTTTGTACAAAATTTACCAGTTAGTGCTCATATAATTTGTTTACATGGTAAAAGTTAAACTCTTGCATAGTTCCAAATGTACCACTGTTCCGTCTCTTTCATGTCTGCATTATATCCATTTGAACACGTTTGTTGAATTCAGTTTTTAGCAAAAAATCAGTTCCACACAGATTAAGGTTATTTTCGGAAATGTTTTAGATTTCAGAATGTTACACACACACACACACACACACACACACACAAACACACACACACACAAACACACACACAAACACACACACATATATATATATATACATATATATATATATATTTTGAACAATAAAAAAAATATAAAAAAATTAAAATCTTCAGACACACTGAGTTTTAGATTAATATTCTTTCGTTTTTTTTATTATTATTTCATTTAGATTCCTCGACTAGTTTCAGCCAAAATGGCCATCATCGGGAGGAGAAATATTTCTGCTTGCTGGTAGCAGTAAACTACAGAAATGAATGTCTTGCTGGAGAATATATATATATATATATATATATATATATATATATATATATATATATATATATATTCGTATTTTGCAATTCATGCTCCTGGAATTCAATCATGCTGAACGTTCTTCATTGAAAAGATTACAAACAAAATTCTATTCCCGAGGGTAAAAACCTGAACTCAAATAAAACTGCTGATGTCACATGAACTTGCATCTCATCGAAAAAAAAAAACTTGAAACTTTCGTATGACCAGATTCTTAATCGCCGAAATGTGACTCGACTGTAATTCAAGTGGCGTATAATCAAATAAATTTCCACTGCATCACCCAACAGCACAAATCAGACAACCGACCATGCATCCCGGATACACATTTTCAAATATGTTTGGGTATTGTGTATGTAAATTCGGGTTCAAATGTTACTAAGAATATACAACGTAACGTTAAAAACATTCTGTTCGATGCAAAAGCACTTTCACAAAAATAATATATATATGTATATAAATAAAAAGAAAGAACAGTAAGATATATAATCCGGTGTTCTGATAGATATTTTTTTATTTTTACAAAATAGTGCTCAATGTAAATTTGCAGAGCATTAATATTATAAATTAATTGATTTAAAATATGTTTTTTTTTCCGCTACACAGTTTTAATCATATTTCATAAATGGAAGCTAAAAGCCACGAATTTAATTTTGCAATTAAATTAAAGACATTAGTTCAATTTCATCCTCAAGCGAATTTTGGAGTAACTTTTAAAATTACAGAGTTTTAAAGACACAGCTAAAATCACGTTTCCATAGTTACAGAATATTCTACTTCAATTGGACAAGGGATGTCTGGGTTTTCCTTATGTCTGTATCATTGTATCGGTTATTAGCTACATTTTGGTAAGGGGTAGGGATGTATTTTTCAATGAGAACTGACATCCGTTGAATGCATGTCTTCTGGGGTTTTTTTTAATTTATTGTTAACGGCAAAAAAATTCTTACGGCATTTTTTTCTATTTGTAAATTTAAAGATTTTCGGGGTGTTCAGATTAGAATACTTTTTATTTAACTACGATTTGAAATATTCTCATTTTTAATTTTTATTATACTATATTTTTTTATGAACAGTTAAATGTATTAGAATCCCTTATATTATGTAGGATTATTTTTACATCAATTATAAGTATGTATATTAGGGTACATTTTTTTTTAAGTAAAATTTATGACAATGACGGCAAAAATAGTTACTTAATTTCATTGATTTAGTAAACTTTTATTTTTTATATATATAAACCTAGTAATATATTGTTTCTCATGTAAGTACAAAGGACATGGGTCATTCAAAAGCTTACATATTAATTTTATTTTACTATAGGTGTTTTATTGGATTCTTTTAAGTGCGTGTAGTACTAAGTAAAAGAAGTTTAGGTTAGAATTCATTTTATTTAACTACAATTTTAATTACAACTTTAAAATATTTTCATTGTTAGTTTTAATAGACTATATTACTTTTTAACTGAAGGAAATGTATTTGAAATTACTTATAGTAAGTAAAATTATTTTTTTCCATATCAAAGTATATGTATATTACGATTTTTAAACTTTTATATTTAAATATTATTTAAGTTAAGTAATATTTATGGCACTTGCTGCAAAAATAGCTAATTCATTTCTCAGATTTAGTAAACTTTATTAATTAATTAATTAATTTATTTATTTTAAGTATATATAAAGTAAGTAATAAAGTTTCATATGTATGTACAAAGGACATGGGTCGTTCACAGGCCTACATCATCATAGCTTTTCGTTATAATTTCATTTTTCAGTAGGTGTTTTATTGGATTCATTTAAGTGCCGGTAGTACTTTTTTTAGAGGTGTTTAGGTTAGCATACATTTTATTTAACTGCAATTTTTAAAAGATGCTTAGGTTAGAATTCGTTTTAACTACAATTTTAAATACAACTTTAAAATATTTTCGCTGTTATTTCAATAGACTTTTTTTTATAAAGAAAAATCAAGTAAATGTAATATAATTACTTACAGTATATAAAATTATTTTTCATGTTAAATATAAGTATGTATACTATCTGATTGCTCCTTTTTTAAAATTTATTTTTAAATTTTTAAATATTATTTAAGGAAAATTTTTGACAATGACGGCATATAATAGCTATTTCATTTCTCTGATTCAGTAAATTTTAATTTTTTCTAAACTTAGTAATATATAGTTTCTCGTGTATGCACAAAGGACATGGGTCGTTTAATGACCTACAAATTCTAGCTTTTCTTATTAACATCCATTTTACTGTAAATGTTTTATTTGATTCTTTTAGATGCCAGAAGTATTTTGAGAGATGTCTGATTTTTATATTTATTTATTCTAAATGAAGTTTGATGTTGGTTGAATCTTTTTTTGAATTCATGGCTAGTGCAACCTATATATATTTTTTGTTGTTTTTTAGGACTTTCAATCGAAGAGATATTGCATTGGTATAATAATGATTCAGTGCGACATTTATTTTGTAGAGGGCAATTATGAGGGTTTCTACAGTTACATAGTTTTTTTTTTATTTCCATCAGTTTTTATCTTTATTTTTCCATTGTCTAATTTTTTTTTGGTTTTTGGTATAAGTGTTTATTTAAGATATTAGCATTATGGTTCTTAATGATTTTTTCTAAGTTTTCTGTGCAGCTATAACTCAATTTTAGTGTGTTCTTATTGAAAATAGTACTTAGTTTACTTTCACTAGGAAAATGCTTGACTATTAATGCGAGGAATTTATGTCCCTAATTTGTTCTTTACCATTTGGTTGTATGGGGGGAGTATACCAAATAATTTTCTACATCTGTTTTTTCTATGCTTTCCATTTTCATTTTTTATATCAGTTAGTTTTGGGTTTTTGTAGCCACTCTCTTTTAGAGCCTTATTATAGGAATTGATATGCTCATCGAAAATCTTGTCATTTGCTGCATTTGTACTAATTCGTTTACTGATAGATAACGGTATATGTTTAATTATAGATGTTAACCAGCCTCGGATTTGATTTAGGGTGAATATATAAAAATGGATTGGTGTTGGGTTTTTTATAAGGTGTGTATGTATTTTTTGATAGATCTAATGTTATATCTAGGAAGTCCACTTTTTTTAATTTAGTACTAACCGTAATTTTTAAGCCAATGCTTTTAAATTCTTTATATAATAACTTTCTAATTCTATCTATTTTGAAGGTAGTTGAGTTATTATGGGATGAAATAAACAAAACTATGTAACTGTAGAAACCCTCATAATTGCCCTCTACAAAATAAATGTCGCACTGAATCATTATTATATCAATGCAATATCTCTTCGATTGAAAGTCCTGAAAACATAAAAATATATATAGGTTGCATTAGCCATGAATTCAAAAAAATATTCAACCAACATCAAACTTCATTTAGAATAAATAAATATAAAAATCAGACATCTCTCAAAATACTTCTGGCATCTAAAAGAATCAAATAAAACATTTACATAAAATGGATGTTAATAAGAAAAGCTAGAATTTGTAGGTCATTAAACGACCCATCACCGCTTTGTGCATACATGAAAACTATATATTACTAATTTAGAAAAAATTAAAATTTACTGAATCAGAGAAATGAAATAGCTATTATATGCCGTCATTGTCAAAATTTTCTTATCTAATATTTAAAAATTTAAAAATAAATTTAAAAAAGGAGCAATCAGATAGTATACATACTTATATTTAACATGAAAAATAATTTTATATACTGTAAGTAATTATATTACATTTATTTGATTTTCTTTATAAAAAAAAGTCTATTGAAATAACAGCGAAAATATTTTAAAGTTGTATTTAAAATTGTAGTTAAAACGAATTCTAACCTAAGCATCTTTTTAAAATTGCAGTTAAATAAAATGTATGCTAACCTAAACACCTCTAAAAAAAAAGTGGCTACCGGCACTTAAATGAATCAATAAAACACCTACTGAAAATGAAATTATAACGAAAAGCTATGATGATGTAGGCCTGTGAACGACCCATGTCCTTTGTAAAATCCATACATATGAAACTTTATTACTTACTTTATATATACTAAAATAAATAAATAAATTAATTAATTAATAAAGTTTACTAAATCTGAGAAATGAATTAGCTATTTTTGCAGCAAGACTGCATAAATATTACTTAACTTAAATAATATTTAAATATAAAAGTTTAAAAATCGTAATATACATATACTTTGATATGGAAAAAAATAATTTTACTTACTATAAGTAATTTCAAATACATTTCCTTCAGTTAAAAAGTAATATAGTCTATTAAAACTAACAATGAAAATATTTTAAAGTTGTAATTAAAATTGTAGTTAAATAAAATGAATTCTAACCTAAACTTCTTTTACTTAGTACTACACGCACTTAAAAGAATCCAATAAAACACCTATAGTAAAATAAAATTAATATGAAACGCCAGAAGATGTAAGCTTTTGAATGACCCATGTCCTTTGTAAAAGACGAATGAGAAACAATATATTACTAGGTTTATATATACAAAATAAAAGTTTACTAAATCAATGAAATTAAGTAACTATTTTTGCCGTCATTGTCATAAATTTTAAATAAAAAAAAAAATGTACCCTAATATACATACTTATAATTGATGTAAAAATAATCCTTCATAATATAAGGGATTCTAATACATTTAACTGTTCATAAAAAAATATAGTATAATAAAAATTAAAAATGAGAATATTTCAAATCGTAGTTAAATAAAAAGTATTCTAATCTGAACACTTGAAAATCTTTAAATTTACAAATAGAAAAAAATGCCGTAAGAATTTTTTTTTTTAACAATAAATTTAAAAAAACAGACGACATTTATTCAACGGATGTCAGTTCTCATTGAAAAAATACATCCCTACCCTTACCAAAATGTAGCTAATAACCGATATGATATGAAATACAGACAAAAGGAAAACCCAGACACCCCTTGTCCAGTTGAAGTAGATTTATCTGTAACCATGGAAACGTGATTTTAGCTGTGTCTTTAAAAACCAGTAATTTTAAAAGTTACTCCAAAATTCACTTGAGGATGAAATTAAACTAATGTCTTTAATTTAATTGCAAAATTAAACTCGTGGATTTTAGCTTCCATTTTTGAAACATGGTTAGAACTGTGTAGAAAAAATCAATTAATTTACAATATATATATATATATATATATATATATATATATATATAAAACAGATGCACGGTGGACATGAGGATAGGGGTAAATACGTTGTGTAGATATATATAAGTGCAAATTAACGCATATGTGGGTATGTAGATATGCTGCATGTTGCGTATGAAATATGAATGTATGCGTGTATGTATATGTATGTGTGTATGTATGTATGCATATATGTGTGTGTGTATGTATGTGTATATGTGTATACAGATAGGTGTGTAAATATATATATATGTGTGTATGAATATATATGGATATACAGATGTCCTTGTGTGTATATGTATATATGTAAGTATAAGTATATAGGGAGATAGGTATGGAGACATGTGGATGTGCGTTTTCTCTGCAGGTGTATATCTGTAAAGATGGAAATATACATATGGTCGTTTCGTGAGAATGTGGGTGTAGGTGTATATAGGAACTCATAGGCATATAAGAAGATATAGGTATGTGGTTACAATTAGGGGTTTAAGACATGTGTAGATAAAAAAATTGTAAAAGAAGGACCTAATTTTCTGCTAGTGACACCTCTTCCAAATATCTCTAATATTCTCCAATCGGAAGTGAATTTTAAATAGCACGAAGGGAAAGTTTAGATTGGTATTTTAATTGAGATTGAAAGATACTACCCCAGTGTGGAGAATAAAATTATTTAAATGGGAATAACCGTTGATAATTGGGTACATAAAAACAATCACGAGTTTACTTAATGAACAAAAATCAAAAACAATCACGAGTTTACTTAATGAACAAAAATCAAACGAATAGATGTCAACCTAACAAGCTATAAGATAAAAGTTCTAGGGGAAAAAAATTACTAAATATAAAATGGATTGCTCTTTCAATGTTCTGTCTATGTATTCTTCCAATCGATTGTTTCATAGAAAATACCCAAAAACTCCACCGAATTTCAAATTAATTTCTTCGTAGATTGTTTTAACATTTAGATATTTATCAAACCTTAACCTCTCAAATATGCACGTTAAAGTAACGCGAACTGACAGCGTCTAAGAATTTGAATGAAACCTGTCGTGTAATTTGTTGGGGTTGTTGTAACTTCTTCCTTTAATGTCGTTCTTATCATTCACCCCTTAGCCACCTATATCTAAAGATGAGACGCGTTAAATTTGAGCAACATCTAGCCGACACACTGGGGTTAAAATAGGAAACTAAAATGATACATATGACACACTCATATCCTCTCTCCCTCCTCACTTCCTCACTTCGTTAACTTTACGTATACTTGATGAGGTCCGTCAAAAACGTGAATTTCTTTTCATTTTTCATTTCAGGTTTTGGAAGTAAAGTCTGATGATCCAGAACCCTGTTAAAGGGTTATGGTGAAATAACTTATTACATGGAATCTTAACGTGGTCTGTCTTTTTATTCAAATATATATATATATATATATATATATATATATATATATATATATATATATATATTATAAAGACAAACAAACTGCAATGGTTTTGATTGAAATATGGATTTCTTATTTTAAAATATATATATTATAATCTATTATGGAAAATAGAGTATAATATAGATATATTAAAAAAATAAAATATATATTTTAAAATAGAAAAATGACATTTCAACCAAAATCGTTTGCGGCTTATCTTCTTTTTAAAATATACACTTTGCTCTCGTAGGAACAACTATAACCTCTTCCCTATATATATATTTATATATATATATATATATATATATGAATTGGATCGTATTTACGATTCCAATGGAATAAATTATGACCATGCAATATTAGTGTTTAAGCCTTTTTTATTATATATATTTTTTTTATTATATAGGCCAATCTGAAATATCAAATATATATACAAATAAATAAATACTTTCATAAAAGAACATTATTATTTTTTTAATTTTCAATTTTTTCTATATATATATATATATATATATATATATATATATATATATATATATATATATATAGATAGATAGATAGATAGATAGATAGATATGTGTGTGTTCGTGTGTGCGTATTTGGTTGAATAATTTGGACATAATTTGTCTATTTCATTTTAATCCTCTCAAATTCGCAGGTCAGTTTCTTAATGCTGTTACTAAAATCATTAATTTAGGTGCCGCAGTTTTTTCGATTTTATTTTTTTTTATTTACCCAATTTTTCAATCGCATCCAAGATCATCTGCAGAGGTGAATTGCTAAGAAAAAATTAATGTAATTAATAGTTGTGATTGTTTTGTACATGCACATGAAAAGCGCTCTGTTAAAATTATAAGCGCGTAAGGACATGCTCCGTTATAATCAATTTAAAAATTAACCGTTAAAATTATTGTTATCTAAAGCAACTTTGACTTATACAATTGTTATTTTTTTTTAATTACAATTTTAGTGTTTTAAAACAGTGCTGTTATAGCCATTTTATGACATTATTGCTATATTTATAATTAACTTTATTTAGTGTTGGTTGTATTTCTCTTATATAGTGTGCTTCAAGAATTTAAAGTTCTTTTTTTATTTTCATGGTGGAGTATACTTGTATTACCAATAATATTTCACTATATATGAAAATACTTGGGAAAATAAAAGAAATCAAAATACTATGGCACCTCCCCTAATTGATTTAATAACCATATTAAGAAGTTGATCTGTGAATTTGAGAGCATTAAAATAAAATAAATAGACATAATAAATATACATATATCTATATATATATACATATATGCATGTATATTTAGGCAGCATATCTTCATTCAAGCATGTTTGCATCTACAATCTGAAAAACTTTTCCTTTTCTTAATTTTAATGATTTTGTTTTCTTATGTATTTTTCCAATTTTAATTTTTCCTATTTGAACAATAGTTAATCTTTCAAAAATAGATCAATGTTAATCTTCAGCCGTTTTTAACTTCTGTCTAGACTTGTATATGTTCTGTCTTCCTCTATCCTATATCTACTTGGGTGTTTCTTTTTTCTTTTTTTCTATCCCTCTCTCTCTCTTAAATGCCTTTTCCTTTATTTGTTGTCTATTCCTATGTTTTCCTCACTTTTTCTCCTTTTTTCTATCCTTTTTTAAATTTGAATTTTTAAACAAACGTTACGATTCATTTTTTTAACAACCGTTTTAGTGCTTATAAGCTCCAGGGAATTTATCTTGAGGAGCGAAATGGCCATAAAAATGTGGTATAATTGAGTTTCATTTTTATGTCATTCATCTATCTATCTATCTATCTATCTATCTATCTATCTATCTATCTATCCTAGCTAGAGGCAAACGGATGTCTAGCCACACTGATGAGCTGTGAAACAGCGAAACTGTCTGTCTGTGGATGACGTTATATTGGCTCCTGAAATATCAATTTCAGTTGAGCTCTCTGGGGACGAGGTGTGGGTTGGTAAACAGTGACTATTATAGCTATATAGCGAGACTCTTCGCATATGCGAATTGAGTCACTGTCGGTCACTGGGCGTGTTTCTAAAAATAAATATGCTAAAATTCCACTTTCATCTCTACCGTGCGCCGACGGCTTAATGGTTAGAATCTCCGATTGACACCAGTTGAGTCGGGTTTCGCTCCTAGCTAGAGGCAACCGGATGTCTAACCACACTGATGAGCTGCGAAACAGTCTGTCTGTGGATGCCGTTATATATATATATATATATTATTACTATAAACGTTATTTTTAGTGGGTACACGTGTTTGAGTTACTATCCCTGTTAATTTTTTTTTTAATTACACAATTAAGTTAATAACAATAGGCCTAAATTGAGAGCTCCCGCTGAAGTAAATTTTGTCTCCATCAAAAATTGAACGTGTACCCCTTTAGTTATCAAGTCTACCGCTTTTTTAGCCAGTGCAGGCCGTTAGAAAGTTAGCCATGGGACAAGCCTGAAAGTGCAGGGTCTGAATTCGCCTACGAAAATAAGAGTATTATTTTATTTTATTTACTTTTCAAAGTTTCTATTTAATTTTCTGATATCCAGGCTGTGTTTGTATATATATATATATATATATATATATATATATATATATATATATATATATCTTCCCATGTGTATGTATTTTCAGTTAACTCTTGCCATAATTTCCAAAGACTTTTTATCGCTTGTTATGTCATCAGTTTAATATTTTCTTTTCATATTGCGTTTCGCTTGTTGGCTTTTATCGCTTTTCGCGTATTCACACGAGATTTCGCGTTTTCTATTTCTTTTTCTACTGAAACATTTTAGTATGATCGGTCCTCGGTGGGATCGAATGTTTTTGATGTTTGGTTTCTTGCCTCTCATGCTCAATATCTCAAACAACCGTTGCCATTTTCATGTGCTATAGTAACTCTCTTGTCTGGTTATCGTGGTGTGGTCTTCCTTTATGTTGGTTGATGGTATGTATTCGAATGGACTTATATTTAAGATAAGTGGCCTCTTATATTGCAGTAGTGAAACGAATATCGGAGTTTTACATGTCATCCCTAGAAAAAGAAATGCTGGGAAAACCTTTCAAAATAAAAATCTATACATTCTAGGTTGGTGACAGATTCATACTGACTGAGAACAATATTTACAAATAACCTCCTCCTTAATTTCGTATATGAAATGAACATAAATAAAAGTTGTTATATCTTAATGTATTAATCAATATCTAATCAACATATATGAACGTATATAAGCATTTTGAATATCAAATAAACGGTTGCGCGGTCTTGATCTAATTTGCTATGAAAATATGTACTTAAACACTCTTCCATAGAGTTACTCAGTCGACAGCAAGACGCTACTGAATGAGCATGTGTACTGTGTCGCATTCATGGTGACTGGCAGAATATTCTTTTTTTTTTCCCGTATAGGATATGTTTGTATAGAACTTTATAACATCCTGCTTGGATCAGCTAACGTCCAAATTCTGTCAGTTCTTGTGAAGGTGAAACGGCCTCTTTTAAGTTGTCTTTAAGATAGAGGTTGGGGAGATTGAGAGTTCCTTTCTTCGTCATTTTGACAGTTTTATTGGTTGCTGGGAAGGTGATGTGCGTGTGTAAAGTGTATGTTATCTTTTAGTGCTTTGGGAGTGTGTATGATGTGTGTAAGTGTATATATTAGTATGGATGTGTATATATATATTTATGTATGTGTGAGTGGGTGCGCGTATATATATATATATATATATATATATATATATATATATATATATATTATATGTTTAGTCTTTAGATTCAATGAATTTCGCTGAAAACTTTTGACAACTTAAAAGAGGCCGTTTGATCACCACAAGGACTGGCCAAAATTTTGACTTTAGCTGACTACAAATGTTAAGATAGACGGTGAAACTATGTGGGGACAGATTAAAGTGAACGCGATTCGGCAATCTCGAAAAAGAAATTCACACATTCTTTCGAGAAGTAGAAGGATTTGAGAATAAATGTGTTTGATCCCAAGGTCGCACTTTGAAGGCTCTTACGAACTATTGCCTTTGATTGGTTATTTTTTTAAAATATTAAATGGATGTAAGTTCTGTATACCTTTCTGTATAGGATGCGTCCACACTAGGAATTTTCCTTTCTTTAAGAGCCTCTACATTAACCCAGAGCTAGAGGGGGGGAAAGGGTTGATGAGATGAATTAATACTTTTCCAAGTGAGAGAATGAAAAGAGAGGAGAAATTTCCACGGAACCAAATGATAGTAATAGATCATCCTTCGGGGATTATTAGAGGATTAATAAAATTTGTTGTCACATAATCCAGAAGGCCAGACTAAGAGACAATTTTGTATGCCATCCTTATGAAATATAAGCTACAGCTTCTTCACGCTAGGTTGGTTTTCGTAGCAAGTAGTTTTTACCGGTGGATTTTGTAGCTCCAAATGCAACCGGTTTTGATTTCCGATTGTGTTTCTCATAGACTGGCTACCAAACAAAGCTCGAGAGCCCAGGTAGAAAAAAAGATTGATTCATGCCTTTTTCAATAATACTTGTGAGAAAGTGAACGCAGTAGCTTTGGCTTTACACCAATACGATTTTCTAAGGCAATAACCGTTACGCTACGAGCATATCCTAATATTAAATTGTGTGGATACTTTTCGGCCACAACTTGTAAGAAAAAGAGCAATGGACCAATAAGCTATTTTTGCCAACGGGAAAAAGTCAGTTTTAAACGTGTGACATCAATATGGTAATTTTCTAAGAGCAGCTTCGATGTGGCTCAAGGCCAAAAGTACAGGGCGCGCAGTGATGATCGGCCTCACTCGTAATGTGCTCACGTGTCACATCAATGTAACTGGAAGCTGAAGTCGACAAATTTGATTGTAGATTTTTGCTGATGACAGACGTATACATATGATTTCATCATTCGCTGTAGTCAAATTTCAGGTCACGTATGCAAGCAATGTCTTTAAAAAGAACAATGATATCGTGAAGAAAGAAAAAAAGAGAAGGGGAAAATACGAATCAGGTCATAAGTAGATCTGCCGTGGCTTTAAATCCACCGTGGGTCGGGGAAGGGGTGACGCACGTGGCTGAGAGTGAGGATGGAAGACTGTTTGGGTGTTCAGGAGGAAGAAAAATCAGTCTACCCGAATTGTCATCCTCCCCGCCGCCGCCACGACCACCACCACTACGACAGCTGCGATAAAACGCGGTTTTCGGCGCGAAGGTGAAAATTTCCGTTTAAACAAACACGATTTTCATATGAAACCTAATCCCTTGTTCTTTAAGAGAAGGTCGGTATATGCAAAAGTTTTCAGCGCTCGTCATTGGAATCAACAGACTGAATATACAATATATATATACATACATCATACACACATGTGCGCGCACGCACACACACACACACACACACACACACACATATATATATATATATATATATATATATAGATGTATACTAATATATACACTTACACACATCATACACACTCCCAAAGAACTAAAAGACAACATACACTTAACACATACACATCCCCTTCCCAGCAACCAATAAAACTGTCAAAATAACTAAGACGGGAATTCTGAATCTCCCAAGCCTCTATCTTAAAAACAACTTCAAAGAGGCCATTTGACCAACACAAGGTCTGACCAAAATTAACGATAAAAAGCAAATGAAAACTACAAATAAAGTTCATTTTCTTCAGAAAGCCATTCATTCCTGTATTTCAGTCAGCAGTTCACTTTTGAACCGACTGTTCGGTTGAACTCTCTTCCTACGGACGGAAGGAACCCGAAGGAGGCTACGCCGAAGGGCGGAGTCTCCTTCGGGGAGGTAAAACCGGCCCTGAACCCGTTTATACGGGTTCAATGGGGCATATTTTTTTATTTCGAGCCCACGGGCTCGGAATGCCCACGTTAAAAAAGGCCTTGTGCTACATGACACCCTCGTGGTGTGTGTGTGTGGGGGGGGACTGAATATCTTCATTCCTGTATTTCACTTCTGCTAACAAGCAGGATTTTTTCTCCCCTGATGATGGCCATGCTGACCGAAACTAGTCGAGGAACCTAATTGAAATAATAAAACAAACAAAAAAATATTAATATACAACCCAATGTGTCTGCAAATTTTCATTTTTTAATATTTTTATTGTCAAAGCACACACACACATACATACATACACACACACACACATATATATATATATGTATTTTATTTTATTAATTTTTTTATAATGCTAATATGATATTTGCGCACATTAATTATATTCAAGATACTGTCTTCTATGATGAATGATATTTTATTTAATATGGGTTGTTTATTTCGTATAATAATAACTTCTAAAGTTTTATACCCAATAAACACACACACACACACACACACACACACATATATATATATATATATATATATATATATATATATATATATATATATATATATATTATATTCAGATTGGCAATAAGTAACTATACAGTTACTTGTAATAAAAAACAAAGCATTGAAGCAGGTGGGTTGTAGTTCAAACAGTATCAGTAATTAATTTGATATTGTTTACCGTAGCATTTTTTATTGTTATTAACCAGAATTAACCAGAATCATTTTAATAATAAATTCCTGCACTGTTGATTAATTGCTTTGTATTAATTGTTATTGAAAATAACTGTATAGTGACTTTATTTCCCCCTCTCTCTCTCTCTCTCTCTCTCTCTCTATATATATATATATATATATATATATATATATATATATATATATATATATATATATATATAGAGAGAGAGAGAGAGAGAAAAAGATAGAGATAGAGATTGATAGATATTATTTATTATAATTTTATCATATAGACAAAAACTGTTTACTCACTACAAAGATGCAACTTCATTTCGGTGCATTTCAATTGCACCTCGACGGGTGAAAACCGAAAATGATTATGAACAATTCTGCTTGTAGACAAGCCGTATGTGAAACATCACTTGCTTTTTTTCCATTTGTTTGAGAAAAAATCTCACGCGTCGAGGTGCAATTGAAATGCATCGAAACCAAGTTGCATATTGTAGTGAGTAAACTGTTTTTGTGTATATGATAAAATTATAATAAATAATTATCGCTCTACTATCGATATCGAGCCCTCTTTTGGATTAATGCTGTGAACGTTAGAATTTATATATTACTTTCGTTCTCATTGCATTAGATAGATAGATAGATAGATAGATAGATAGATAGATAGATATCAGTCGTCAATATATATATATATATATATATATATATATATATCCAAGAGGATGCAAATCCAGGTACAGCTCTATGCTATAGACAGAGCAGAATATAATATAAAAGGCTCGAACTCTAATATTTCATGGTTATAATTTATTTCATTGGGTTTATAATAACGAAACAGCACCTCAGACTTACAAATAATTTGAGTTGGGTCGTTATTACAAACCCAATGAAATAATTTATAACCATGAAATATTACTGTGCAAGCTTCTTGTATTATATATATATAAACTGGGTCGCATATTTTTCTACTAAGTCTTCTCGAATGTTCAGGCCAGTAGACGAAAATAACTACTGTGTAATATATATATATATATATATATATATATATAAAGTGTGTGTGTGTGTGTGTCCGCGCTAGACCGGCTTTTAAGCTAGTATGTTAATATTTGTAATTTCGTTGCTTGTGAAGTGATGATAAATATCCTTACGTATTTTACTAAATTTCGATAAGTGGCAAGTTATCTGTCTCTATTTCTGAGATGAGGTATTGTAACTATTTAGACAATTTACATTGTTCGGACTGTTGGCCTCTTCTTCGTTGTTATATTCACGACGTTTCGGCCGTTGTACGCTCTGGCTTTCTTCAGGTGATATACGTTAGAATTTCGAACAGAACCCTTTATTTAGTCCACTGGGGTAGATTGTTCTAGTTTAACGTGCCATGCCTTTTCTGGATATCTCTTTATCAGTTATTCCCCTTTAATAAATCAACTAAGTTTATGGATTCAAGCGCAGTACTAGATTGGCGGCGAGGTCTCATTTTACAGTTGAAATGGCTAGACGTAACCGTAGGTGTTATACTATCAGTTTCTTCTGTCACACTTCTCCCTTGTGGAACTCCCTTCCAGCTTTTTGCTTTCCAGTCAACATTAATCTTCGAAAATTTAAATGCGATATCAGTCGTCATTTTCTGTCTTCTCAATTTCTTTTTTTTTTTTGTTCTCTCTATATAATAATATTTTCTATTCTCTCAAACACTGTAACCGCCTCCTTGCGTCTTAGTGGCGGTATTAACTTACTTGGGGGGAAGTGATAAAGAAAATTAAATAACTACGCATTTTATATCGAGGGTCTGTGAGGCATTCACTTTACGAATTGAGAATTTTTGTTTCTTGGCAATAACCTATAACCTCCCTACCGAGCATCTGTAAATGACAGAACAGGGTTTAGGAGAAATAATAAAAAAAAGACCAAATTTACCAAGAGCTACAAAGGACAGGAAATTGTGGAGAGCCGTGATCGTCAAATTCCTGAAGATACATAGAAGGAGAAAACATCGGGAAAAATTTTGTTAAGTTGGTGAGTAAAATGCATAGCAGAATTTTCCTAAATATATATCATTAAATTGTTTTTCGTTCATGTTTTTTGAAGATATCAATATCTCATCAATATATCGAACATATACCATAAATTTGGAAAACATTGTCAAAAGCTCTCTTCTGATATAGATATATATTTAATATACCCGAGGGTGTGCTGATATGATTTCAAATAAATCCTCTTCCTAAAATCTGAATAAATAACCAATCAGAATGTTTTGCGTCGAGAAATTTTACACATAATTTATAGACCCATATTTAACTTAGCCTCATTTACAAAAGATTGATCTATCTATCTATCTATCTATCTATCTATCTATCTATCTATCTATCTATCTATCTGTCATGGGTCCTTAGCTATAACCACAGAATGAACTCTTCCTAACACTATGTATACTACGCCTCTCAAGAGAGAGGGACGAATCGAGTCGAGCCGATAATAGTTCACTCCAAACCAGACTGACAGTCATAGTAACACCTTTCACATCTTGTATTATTATTTCGTGTAATATACCTTCGTTATTTCTACTCTTGTGCTCGTGTTGTTCTTCCTTGGCCCTAACCTGGACCATAACACTATCTATCAAGCTCAGTCTATCTATCAATCTCAGTCTTTATCGATCTATCTATCTATCTAAGCTCAGTCTTTACATATCTATCTATCTCTCTCTCTCTCTCTCTATATATATATATATATATATATATATTCATTGATATTCATTGTATGATATATATATATATATATATATATATATATATATATATATATATATATATATATATTAAATGATTCATTCAACAAAAGTAGATTAGTAAAGTTAATGATATGAAATCCCTTCGCTAACAAAATTTTAAAGGCGCATTAACCTACAAATCATTCGATGAATCTTATGATCCATGTGCTTAAAATTATAAGCTGTATAAAAGAGCGAAGGGATTTCGCCATTTTATATCATTAACTTTACTAATCTACTTTTTGTATGAATGATTCATTGTAATATAAATTACGGGATATGCAAATTTTCGGGATAACAACTGAGACATTACTTTATTTATTGAACTATTTAGTTCATGCCACATTGACTGATAAACTCCGACAACAAAAATTCTCAAATTGCCATATTAGCAAAAAAAAAAAAAAAAAAAAAAAAAAAGCGCACTCTCTTAAATTTTCAAAATAACTCAACCTTAGCATTGCGACTGCACGCTCCAAAACTTTGTATCCGTTAACAATAACACATTTTAAAAAAAGCAAAACAAAAAAAAACATTTCGATTCGCATTTAATTTATTCGTCTCGGGTGCTACCTGAATTTTACCAAAAACAAAATAATTTCTATGCCTGAAGATGACTGAATGTACAGTTGAAAGTACTTGATTATTTAAGAAAGACCTTATACAGCTTATAATTTTTAAAAACAAGGATCATAACATTCATCGAGTGATTTGTAGGCTAATGCACATTTAAAATTTTGTTTGCGAAGGGATTTCGCCATTTTATATCATTAACTTTACTAATCTACTTTTTGTATGAATGATTCATTGTAATATAAATTGAACTGCACCAGATATTTGATATATATATATATATATATATATATATATATATATATATATATATATATCGCAATTTTCGTCTCTCTTGCTCTCTCTCTCTCTCTCTCTCTCTATATATATATATATATATATATATATATATATATGTGTGTGTGTGTGTGTGTGTGTGTGTGTGTGTGTGTGTGTGTGTGTGTGTGTGTGTGTGTGTGTGTGTGATTCTGGGTATAGATCTAGCAGGAGAAAAAAAAGTGTATGTCAGGTTAAATAGGCATCAGGACAAAAGAATAATATGAGCAGATAAGCTAGATAGACTATGAACAATATATATATATATATATATATATATATATATATATACTATTAACAGTACAGTATTATTAACAAGAACAATGGTCATTCATTTAGATACACACACACACATAGACACACACACACACTTACAACATATATATTTATATAAACACACACAGACACACACAGATATATACATATATCTGTGTGTGTGTGTGTGTGTGTGTGTGTGTGTGTGTGTGTGTGTGTGTGTGTGTGTGTAAGACCAATGATTTATTACTGTTATTTGTGGCGGTTTCCACCCACACAATTAATACTGAACCGGTGGTCAGCTCTTTTGTTCGAATCGAAAGAAAAAAGTAAAAGCAACGGACGAAAGCTAAAAACAAAAATGGCGACCAAAATGAACTTTGGATAATGGAATGGCGGGAAGAAAAACACGAAGCGTTATTTCGATTGGTTTGTTCCAATGTTTTTTAGCCATTCCTTGAAGAACTCCTTTTTTTTCATTAATTTAGTCACTCGTTTACTTCTTTCTTTGTTACTTTCTTTCTTTCGTTGTCTTACTTTCTTTCTTTCTTTTTCTACCTATTGTATCTACTTTCTGCTTTCTTTCTCTTTTTTTTTCTATCCAATGTATTTCTCTCTTGCTTTATTTTCTTTGTCATTTTGTATCGTCTTTATTTTCTTTCCTATTTCTTTTTTCTTTTCATTTCATCTTTGTCAGTTCTTTATTTAATATATTGTCTTCACATCCACACAACTTTTGCACGCCTCACTTCTCCTCCCCAGCGCACTTTAGTGGAAATAACGACACATCATAACAGCCACCGATTTTAAAGATTGATTTTTTTAACATCCGAATATAAGTCATCATCGACAACATTTTCATCCATTTATTAATTCTGTATTGTTAATTCTTTGAAACATAGCATTCTTTAATTTTCCGAGCTCCTAAATTTAAAAATTTTCATTATTCCGCATATTTTTTAATCATCTCACAACAAGCAAGGTAACATAGTCACTAAGACGCAAGAGGTTACAGCGAGGGGAAGAAAAGTGAGGAAGATAAAATAAAGGAACAGGGTTCAGGAAAACAGAAGATGGCGTTTGACGTTGCATTTAAATCTTTGAAGGTTGTAGGTGACAGACGAACAAGAAATCGGAAGCTAGTTCCACAGGTAAGAAGGGCGAGAAAAGGAGCATTTAGAATAGAGTTGCAGTTGCATCTAATTAGTTCAATAGTGAAACGGTGAGACCTAGTTGCTAATCTAGTAGCAAACTTCAATCATGAAGCCATGAATTTAAAGAAGAAAAAAAGCTCATCACAACAGTTTCCATGAAAATAGTTTTAGAAAACACAGAGGGAAGACACGTCACGTTGGTGAGAAAGTGACTGAAAAGATTGATTACATTACAGAGCCTTCTTTGAATTTTGTCAAGAATCTCGAAATATAAATCAGGAGCAGCAGACCAGATATGACAGCAGACGACACTTGTATTTTTCTAACTCTAAAGCAAAAGTCTTTTGTTTCTACTTAAAATTTATGGGACACATATTCAGGAAAGATGATTTGGAGAATGAGGCGCTCAGGAGGACATATTAAAGGTAAGAGGTACAAAGAGAAACATCGAGTAATCTAGCAAACTAGTTTGTGTAAATAGATGTTAGAACAGGGAATGGATATAATAAAACAGGGAGAAACATTGCTTAGGGAAAAAAAATGATAGTAAGGTGTGGAGTATCACATTCACAAGGGATTTTTTACAATGATATTCATCCTGTACAAGACTAAAAAGCCACACAAGGGAGAAGGTTACAGAGTTAGTGGCACAACCCCAAGCCAGGTGATAATGCCACCGGAAGTGAAAAAGAAGGAAAAGATTTTAGAGGGAACCGGAAACCTAGTCCTAATAAGAAAACAAGGGTTAAATTAAAGAAAGGAAAACTGGGGATGAGTGTGAACCAGGCGATAGGCAAATATAAAAAGATCATAAATCTCCATCTATAAAAGCAGGATGTGTGTGTGTGGGGGGCGTATGTGTGTGTGTGTGTGTGTGTGTGTGTGTGTGTGTGTGTGTGTGTGTGTGTGTAACGAATGCACAGCCGCAATTTTCGACGGATTTGCACCAGAATTTACATGCACATGCTCCAAGTTAGCGGGAAGGCCAAGACTGACATTGCATTTCCCAACTCCCATCGATAGTGGAAATAATCGATTTTTTTTCATGCTTCTACGGCAATTTTCATGTAGTTTGCGGCCATTTTCTACTGGCCAGAGTGTGAGCCTATAGCTGGCTGCCACGAATAGGCAGGAAGATTCTATTGGCCAGTGTGAGAGCCAACAGCTGACTGACACGAATGTTAACTAGCATGCAAAAAAAATCGATAGCTGCATTCGTCACAAGAGGGAAAAATTTAAATCTGCATGGCACTTTACTCCAATTGGCTCATTCGCTCAACGTTTACTCCAATTGGCTCAACTCAACGTTGATTCTGATTCCGCAGAACTGGGTTGGGTGTGAAAAAGTATTTGTTGTTAATATTCTTTTATCATTCGCTTTTTTCCAGTAACGAGTCCTTTTTTAAAGCTGATCGTTTTGTGTTCATTTTGTTTAGTTCTTTTTTCGTAACAGATTTAATGTTTAGTATAGAGCTTAGAAAAAATTCGCAGTGTGAGATAGGCAAGGAGTAAGGCATGTAGCAACATCAGCACGGCAAAGGGCACTCCTTTAAAGGCAAGGAAGGGCAAAAATATTTTAACTCAAGTGATAGCGATTGCTGTATGAGTCGTACGATTTTTGAATCAAGCACGGGCAACGCCGGGCCATGCTGCTAGTCTCTACTAAAAGAAAAAAATAATTTCATTATAAGAACTTCCGTGAAGAATTTAATTTCTTTTAAAAAATGACCTTAAATTTTAGTTTCGTTTGTCTTTTAAACTCGTGGATAAAAGATAAAGAAAAATTTTAAAGAAAAAATATATAGAAAAAAGTAGAAATTTTTAAATATACAATAATTTTACAACCCGACTTTTTCACCCAATTTTATAGTATTTTTATGTTGTTTTATTAATGGTTTAATCAAACCTTTAGTATTCTACACACGTGGTACTATTGAAGAGTTAAGCGTATGAATCTCCTCCCACACAAAACAGTATTGCTGGATCTGAAAATTAAACAAGACAAAATTTCTTTTCTTGGCTTCAATCTATGGAAAGATTAAGCTGAGCAAAATCAATTACCCACAATCATTATTTCCATTAACTTTCAAAGTAAGTCAGAAGTCTCCATTTCCTGATCTACCAGACAACCACAAATGGAGATTCTTTCGCGCCACTGTAGGATGCTGAGTGCTATACTTAATATCTCCTGAAGACAACACCCAACTAAATCACAGCTCTATGAACCCGTCCCTAATATTTCTACAATCTTACACAAATACAGAATTCGCTAGGCAGGACACTGCTAATGATCTATTGTTCTGGACATCTAGTCATGTAGCAAGACGACCACATTGACCAGTTATGTTAAGACACATAATGACACCCTATTGACCTTCCGGTCTTGATACAGGACCGTGATGGTTAGCGTGATAGACTCATGAATGTCCGAGCTGACTCGACCGAATAATAATAATAATGGTTTTATGCGAATTGGTCAGAAAATAAGTACAGGTGGAAAAACAGAAAGTTTAATGAGAGGATTAGTCAGGAAATATAGAATAAGTAATGTTTAAAACTTGACTTCTGTTATATACCGTACCTATGAACACTAATGTGTATGTCTCAATCCTCATAAATACGTCGGACACTATTGTAAGTTGAGGGTAATCTGCTGCCTAAGTAGTCCACCACGAGCAGTGGTTTACCTACTTCACGGCATTGGCGAGTATTGTATTTTGTTGATGTTATAAAGATTACCATTTCAATTCCAACCTCCGTTTTCCTTATCCTCATTCAGTAACCCTTTCTAGGTTACGATAGATAGATAGATAGATAGATAGATAGATAGATAGATAGATAGATATGAACGGACTGGAATAGTGTTATAGTGGAAGTAATCTGCTGTGTAAGTAGTCCACCACTAGCAGTAGTTTTCCTATTTCACGGTGCTGGCGAGTATTGTATTTTGTTGATGTTATAAAGATTACCATTTCATTTCCAAAGTCCGTTTTTGTTATTCCTCATTCAGTAACTCTTCTTAGGTCACGATAGATAGATAGATAGATAGATAGATAGATAGATAGATAGATAGATAGATAGATATGAACAGACTGGAATAGTGTTATAGCGGGGTTAATCTGCTGTGTAATTAGTCCACCACTACCAGTAGCTTTCCTACTTCGTGGTGCTGGTGAGTATTGTATTTTGTTGATGTTATAAAGATTACCATTTCATTTCCAACCTTTGTTTCGATTATTCCTCATTTAGTAACACTTCCCAGGTTACAACAACTTCTGAAATTAGATGTGACCTAAGGTTTTGCCACCCACCCGGCTTTTTTATGTTGTCATATTCAATTGTAGTTATCAGTTATAGTTAAATTTTGTTTATTTAGAGGAATATCAACTCCTTATGGGTCATTTAATGCCGAAATTTACATTTCTTGGGAGCTTTGAAATAATAATATATGTTACTCTGCATTCACAATTGAATACAATTTTTTTTTTCACAAAAGTATTGGAGGTAACTTTTATTATGAAAAATGTATTTTTATACTTTCATAATGTTTTTTTTTTTTTTTTTTTTTGGTGGGGGTTTACCAATTGTCCATAGCTTAGACCCTAACAGGTGCTGTCACTCTGGGTCAGGGTGGACCTGGGAACAGTAGCAATTAAGAGGTGCTTCCATGCTCCTCAAAACTTCACGGTAGGGGCCTTCCTGCCAGATGTATTTTATTGTCATACTCAGGGCGATTGTGAATGCTTTCTAGTTTCAACCTGTTTTAGACAATTTTTTTAAGGGTGGTAGAGATTATACTAGTAATATTATAATGTAGAAAACAGCCACTAATTTTATAGAACTTTTTCTTGGGTTAAAAAAATCCTATAAGGAACGAACTGTTAAGCGAGTGCTACAGAGAATCAGGTGTAAAAAAATACGAAGTGATATCCGAAATTTCAAAGTATTTGAATAGTACCATCCAACCTCAAACAGACTACTACCTTTTGTGAGCAGCAGTCTTTTGTGAGATCATTGTATACACGCCTTAGGAGACAACCACAAAGTTGCTGGTGGAAAATAAGTTCTATGGTAAGCAATATATTTCATGGTCATATTTTTCTAACTTGGGGTTAACTTCTCGTATATTACAAGTAACCGTAGGTAAAACTTCATAAAAACCTTTAGAAAAAAACAGTTACTTTTTGTTTTCGAAAGAAAGCCGAAACATACATCGGCTGAAATGTTTGTTTTTAAAAAGAATAACAACGGAAATAGTTGGTTGAAATATATGTAAGAAGAGATTGATTTATTTTAAACGTTAAACAAAACATGTCCAACGACAAGTGAGACAACGTGTTTTGTATTTAACAATGCAAAATATACAATGAGGGGTGCGGTTAAACACTAGATGACCGCAGTTTAAACCGATTTAAAGGAGCGGCCATTTCTTGTCGACCTATTTATGCTAAATTCCACGCAACCAAATGGAGATGTTAAATGAATTAAAAGCCTAGTTTCTGGAAATCCATCTTGAAAACAGCACCTCACCCGAAGAAATTATGCAATTCTTCATTCAACACTTATATTTAACTTGGGTCGGGCACCTCGTGGTGGTGTAATGGTTAGCAAGCTTGTCTTGCTAGCACAATTATGACTGAGTATTGAGTTTGATCCTCACTGGGTGCCCCATACTTTCGGCCTCGTACCACATCTAAGCTACGCTTAGAAAATCACTATATTTAACTTGGGTCTCACTTTATTTTATTCTAGTGAGAGAATGTATTAATCACAAATCAGGCGGTTTTTAATAAAATCTTTTGAATTTAATTGCACTGCACTTCATTTTTTTTGGACAGTCAGTTTAACTCGGGGGTGGGGGGGGAGATGCTGTCTGCACCTAATTGAAAAGGTCATTCATTAGATATGCTTTTGTAAATATATTAAATTGTTCCATAGGAAATATCATATTTTGAGGAGTGACAACAATACAAAAACAATCACTTTCAGTTAATTAAAATAACATCCGTTTTGTTTTACGGCTTTATTTTAACGTGTTTCAAATCTGTTTATTCCATTTAAAAAAAAAAATTTCTTCGGCTTTTGACTTAACCCTTTAAGGCCTGCGTTCCTGAACAATTTTAACCCTGAGCTCCTAAGTTATAATTCGCAAATAATTGGTATGTAATGTTTCACGGTAGATATATAAAAATAGTTACAAAAATATAAGCATTATACTTAGCAGGGAGAGAGATGCCTTCACTTTCTCGCCAGAATTCTCTGTGTCCTAGTCTACACAAATTAGACAACCAATTGCAAAACATGACGCAAGTGTTTATCCACCGTTCAAACGGCAGCTGGGCATTAAGTCATTTTCTCTACCACCGGTAAAACGGTGGTTAGGGCACAAAAGGGTTAATGATATATGTTCAAATGCTAAGACAATTTCTTTATATAAGAGAATCTTCTGTTGCATATGGAAAGCTCAGAGATTTTAAACAATTGATAACCTCAGCGTGAGATGTCTGGCAATTAAGTTAGATACTCCAAACTCTATAACCAAGGCTGTGCAACTGTTGAACGTCGGGCCATAAAGTGTGAGATCCTGAATTATCATGGAAAAGAATTGAGCTGTCTCTAGTCACGAGTCTCTAGTCTCGAACTTCTTTTTTAAATTTACAGTTAATTTCGGTCCAAAATGGCTGTAATTGTTTTACCTTTTTTGTCAAAATGAATAATACCTTTGGCAAACCACTAAACAGTAACAATGATATCTTAGGGATGCAGAAGTAAATTTGCACGATGCTTTGGAAATCCATCTACTTTTAACCACTGCCATTTTCGCTTAATTTTATCAAGGAGTATTTATTTCTCCTCACAAGGAATGGGTTGATGCAAAAAAAGGTTCACTTTCAAGTCTTGAGATCAGCATAGAGAATATCTCTAAACGTCGATTTATTTTATAATTCACAATCAATTCATACAGGTTCAACTTATTCAACGTCTTCACTACTCCAATAGCTTTAAATGCTGAAAAACAAACATTTTGTATGTTCCAAGTTCTGTTCGTCCTGGGTAAGACTTTAAACTACATTCACGTCCTGGGTAAGACGATAAACTAATGTCCAGCAGCAAGGTCTCTGATCAGGAGATTTTGAGGAGCGTGGAACCACCTCTTAATTGCTGGTATTCCCAGGTTCACCCTGACCTGGAGTGGTAGCACCTGTTAAGGTCCCAGCTATGGTCAAATTGTTAACTATTACTAGCAATACTTTTTTGAAAAAGTTACTACCAGCAATACAATTTTGAAGGAAAAATATAACCAGAAACAGATTTTTGACGAAACAAAATATTACCAGCAATAAAGAATTTATGGGGCTGGTGTGCCGTAAAACAAAATAAACCAAACCAATCTAAACCAAAGAATACATATCCTATTCATACGAATCCACACTAAAAATCATGTCGGCATTAAATAACCCATTGAGGTTGATATGCCGTAAAACAAGATAAATCAAATCAATCTAAACCAAAGAATACATATTCTGTTCATACAAATCTATCCGAAAAATCACGTCGACATTAAATAACCCATTTAGGTGTTGATATGCCGTAAAACAAAATAAACCAAACCATTCTAAAGCAAAGAATACATATACTATTCATACGAATCTATCCTAAAAATATTGTCGGCATTAAATAACCCATTTAGGTGTCGATATGCCGTAAAACAAAATAAACCAAACCAAACTAAGTTCTCCTGTAAGATCTCTGACTGCTATTTTCTTATTTAGTCTTTCGAATGGTCATTTTTTTAATAATTCTGTTAAGTCTTCTTCTTGTTTAATTTTCAAGGCTCTTATCTCCTGAAGGAAATTTCTGAAAACATAAAGTTCTGATATTAATAATGTTCCAAGCACATACCGAAGGTGATGTTTCTTAACAATGAGGCCTAATTTAAACACGTGCTTTCTAAATTGTTCAATTGTTATCATTTTATGGAGACGACGAAAAATACTTTTTATGAAAGCAACAACCTGAAAAAATAGCAAATAGGTTAGTAAAAATAAGCGCTAAAATAAAGACTTGTGAGAACTTTTTAAAATCATATCAGCCCATGAAAGGCAGTAAAGCCACTAAGACACAGTAACAGTAATCAAGATGACATTAGATAACGATTGACATTGCACTTAAATTTTTGAAGATCAAAGTTGGCTGGACAACATGGAGCTGGAAGAGAGTTCCACAAATGAGAAGTGCGAGAAAAAAATGCTAGCATAGAACTTATGGTTACATCTAGCTAATTAAACTGTGAATCTAGTATTACGCTTAAATTCATAAAGTTTAGGTACCATAGCGAAGAGATCATCCGATCAATTACCATAAAAATATTTATAGAAAAGGCACAGGGAAGCTACATTACGGAGATGGGAAAGTGACTGAAGCCGAAATGCCAGATCAGGACCAATAATATTGCTGATTCTCCTTTTGATTTTATTAAGAATCCCTAAATATATAGGAGCAGCATCGGACCATATGTGGCAGCAATATTCAAAGCATGAACGAATGGTAGACTTATAAATATTTAAAACAGATTCATGAGAGAAAAATTGTCTCGCACGACACAT
>CAHIKZ030000044.1:182500-207500 GCA_903632075.3 Acanthosepion pharaonis | reverse complement strand
AGAACTAAGTCAGTATTTGTATCAATTTCTATAGTTAAGACAATTGTTCACAAAAAGTGAGCAGGAAGAAAGGATGAATTGAATGTAGGCATTTTACTATAACCCTTTCTTAGCAGTCTAGTAACTGTTGTCGCTTTTTGATTGGGGCTTCATTCTTATCTTTTTTGTTTGAAGTCTTGTGTAGCGTCAACATCTTCATTATGGCATTCGTCTATCATCCAGTTACATTTGCTATCCATTTTAGTTGTTACTGCTGTTGAGAGTCCTTAAGTGATGGGGTTTCTATTATTTGGTACAGTTCTTTGTGATTGTGTAGCGCCAGTTCAACGAGGTTCGAAGAAAGATGGTTCTTGCTAAGACCTACAGGGTCGATCGAAGCCATTTTTACTTATCGATCTTAGAAAGCGGTTGCATACAGCTATGCATTTCGGTTGTTACTTCTGTTGAAAGTCCTCAATTAAAGTGATTTCTGTTATTATTTTCAGCCACTGACTCAGTCAGTTATTTGCCATGTGTGATACACGCTTAGGCGATCATGTATCTTTCGACACATGACTGACGAGGCAGATTTTTTCCCGCAGTAAATTTCTTTCTGCAGTAGACCAGTTCCTATCCAATGCTATAGAACCCGATCATTCCTGTTATTTGCCCTTGGTTGGAGGTAGAAGAGGATTCATATCTTTCCCAGCGGTATTAGCATGTAAATGATTGTAATGGATTCGACAGGAATTCGAACTCGGCTCTCCGATTCCTCAAACCGAGCCGCTATCCATTACTCCATCAGCCATTGAAACTGCCGCTAAAATTTATTTACTCATTTCGTTCTACATTCATGGCATAGGAAATTGTTTATAGCAACTGTAATGATAAAACAGGCTTCAATATCGAGCAATCGCAGTCGGAAATCCTATTAAAAACATTTCTAATGAGTCAAACAACAAACCAGTAAAGGGATTAGCTTGGAATCGTTCCCAAATCCCTAGAGAAAATACTGGAAGAATAGACAATTCTAGAAAAATCCATCTGCGACGATACTAAGGAAGATTGTAGAAATTTCCCGAGACATAGCATAATGAGAACACTCTATGCCCGTAGATTAAATAAAGGTTTCAATTCGAAATTCCGTCAGTGGTAAGGCCGCTTCCTTATAAGAAAACATTCGACATTCATTGACCAATTAGCCAATGTTAGTGTCGGTTGAGATTAACAAAATCTAACTCTTAAAATAATATTTCAGGAAAATAGGTATTTGAATTCTAGTAACAATCATTACAATACTGATGGAGTTTCCTTCCTAAACTTTTGTTCGAAGTCGTCTGGAACTCTAATATCTTGATTATGTCATTATTTTCTCTTCGGTTTACATGTGCAATGCATTTTGGCTGTTACTGCTGTTGGTAGTCCTCAAGTAATGTGATTTCTGTTATTTGGTAGACATCTTTATGATCCTGTATCGCTAGTTCACGGGATTCGAAGAAAGATGATCCTCGCTAAGTCCTGCAGGTTTCTTTCGATGGAAGGTTGTTTTAATCAATCATCTGAGAAAGCGGTTGTACACAACTGACAGTTTAGATATTTCTAGACGAGCTTAGCTCCATTCATGACATCCGTATGAAAGGCTACTGAAGAACATGACTCAAGTTTTTAGGTTAATGTCTTGTTTTTGTTTTCTATACTCAATTTCCTTATCTCTTATACCAAATTTGTTATAACGGATCTACACACCGAGGTATCTGAAGTGTTTAGTATTTATTAATTACATATTTTGAATTGTTATTGTTGATTCAGGGTATGTACCATCACTGCTTTGATTTGTTTTAGTTTGTTTCGTTTTTCGGCATATCAACCATAATAGGTTATTTAATGCCGACAAAATTTTTATTGCTAGTAATATTTTTTTGCAAAAATGTATTGCTGCTTATATTTTTTTCAAAAAAGTATAGCTGATAATAATTTTTTTCAAAAATGTATTGCTGGTAATAATTTATTTTTTTTACAAAAATATTTCTGTTATTAAACCTTATTTTTACATATTCATAGTGTTTTTACCCCAGTTTGGGGGTCAACTATTTGTCCATAGCTGGAACTCTGACAGGTGCTACCACCCCGGGTCAGGGTGGAGCTGGGAACACCAGCAATTAAGAGGTGGTTCCACGCTCCTCAAAACCTCCTGATCAGAGGCGGCCTTGCTGTCGGACGTAGTTTATCGTCTTACCCAGGACACGGATGAAGATGCCTGTTTGACACTACATTTTTTTTTCTTTCCTTTTCCTGACACGTGCTGACAAAACATAGGTTAGAAACTAAACAGCATTGCTTGAAAACAGGTAATCATCGTGGAGAAAGTAAAATCGTGGCGCGATTTTCAAAAACTAAAACTTTATATAGATATATAGGGAGTTAATCATCTTAAAGTTCGTAACAAAAACAGTATTTTCACTTTTTTTCTTACGATGAGAAAATTAAACAGTCCTGGGTATGACGATAAACTACATACGGTAACAAGGCCACTGATCAGTAGGTTTTGAGGAGAGTGGAACCACCTCTTAATAGCTGTAATTCTCAGGTTCGCCCTGGCCCGAAGTGGTAGCACCTGTTAGGGTCCCAGCAATTGCCAAATAGTTACGTCTGCAAACTGGGATCAAAACACTATGAAAGTATAAAATATATATTTTATAGTAAAAATACCAGCAGTACATCTTTGAAAAAAAAATTACCAGCAATATATTTTTAAACAAAAAAAAAATACTAATATTAAATTTGATTCTTGAGACTTTCTTCACAGAATTACGTCAATGAAATCTGATCTACAAGCTGATTTCTTATGAAGAATACATAATCTAATTTAACTCCATCCTAAAAATCTTGTCGACATTAAATAACCCATTTAGTTTTATATGCCGTAAAACAAGATAAACCAAACCCAAGTTAAACCTTTGCAATAAATTTTAAGAATTTCAAGGAGCCTTGAATTTTTCAAAAAAATTTAAAGCTGAGATTTTTTTTTTCAAAAAGTAAACTGTGTCGCAAACAACACTCTTTTGGTTTTCATATCCACTCATGTCTTGTAAATATTTGTAGGAACTTGAATAATTTTCCCGCCTGCAGTTTGTGGCAAAACAAGAAATAAATATGCCAAGAATAAGAGTACACGAACAGAAAGATCCACTTAATAAATATGCACAAATATTTTGCCACTCCTAACTCGACGCACACGATCAATTTAAACATTATAAAGAGCACGACCTCGCAGAGATATTTACCGCCAAAACGAAACATTTAACAATAACGTTCGCATTGCCGAGATGGAGTTGAAAAGTGCTGAGTAAAAGAGAAAAATAATATATTTGTGATAATGGGATATATATATATATATATATATATATATATATATATATATATAGATAGATAGCGTGAGTGTTTGTTGGGGCTCGCTCTCATTTGTCTCTAGCTCCTTGTGTTCATTTTTTCCCTTCTCCTCATTACACATTTTCCGTTGTTTTTAATTTAAGTTAAATCTCCCGTAGAGGCCTGAAGAGCGGGAGCAAAACCGGTTTAGAGTTTTAGAGAAATATTAATTGACAGTAAAAGTATACTCCAGCATGAAAATATAAAAAAACAAAAACTTCAAATTCTGGAAGTGTTCTATATAAAAAAAAAATGCAACCAAAAACTAAAAAAGATTAATTAAATAACTTTAAAGGCAATGTTTTGGGATTCTCAAGTTATATATATTTTTTTTAAATTGCAGCTTGAGTGTTTTAAAACATTTTTTTTTTATTTGACTATAACGGATCCCGTTTCATGCGCAATTACTAAAAAATTCACAACTATCAATTACATTAATTTTTATTTTTTTTTATTTTAGCAATTCGCCCTTGAAAATGATTTTGGATGAGATTGAAAGTACTTGTTAAAATAAAAGAAATGAAAAAACTACGGCGTCTTTCTTATTCAGTTTAATAACAGCAGAAATATGTGAATTTGAGAGTATTAAAATGAAAAACAAATACACTTAATATGTGTAGATTATTCAACCAAACATGCTTGAATAAATATATGGTGCATAATACACACACACACACACACACACACACACACACACATGCATATATATATATAAACTCCACCGAATTTCAAATTAATTTCTTCGTAGTTTGTTTAGACATTTAGATATTTATCAAACCTTAACCTCCCAAATATGCACGTTAAAGTAATGCAAATTAACAGCGTCTGAGAATTTGAATGAAACCTGTCGTGGGGTTGATTGGAGTTGTTGTAGCTTCTTCCTTTAATGTCGGTCTTATATCTAGAGACGAGACGCGTTAAATTTGAGCAACATCTAGCTGACACACTGGGGTTAAAAATAGGAAACTGAAATGATACATATGACACACTCATATCCTCTCTCCCACCTCACTTCCTCACGTTAATTTTACGTATACTTGATGAGGTCCGTCAAAAACGTGTGAATTTCTTTTCATTTTTCATTTCAGCTTTTGGAAGTAAAGTCTGATGATCCAGAACCCTGTTAAAGGGGTTATGGTGAAATAGCTTATTACATGGAATCTTAACGTGGTCTGTCTTTTATTCAAATATATATATATATATATATATACTAGGGCGGCTAGTCAATCCCTATTGCAGACTATCGCTCTGGCACATTTGTGATTGTTTATACTGTAGACCATAGTTACAATTTCTGGGAGAGAGCGTGTTATCTAGCATGGTCAACACTCTAAACAAGACCAGCATACTCAAACCTCGGTCACGATGACTTGTGACTTCGTGCTATCACAGCTATCGATGACCCCCAAGTGTTCCGTCTACCCAATTTGACGCATTGGGTCAACTCGTGGTATGGTTTTCCGGGCACTCTCCAAAGTTGCCGCACGTTGGTGTCGGCCCTTCCAGACCGATAACATCAGAAAGTCTCCTTCCTGACAAATCAACCGTGTTGAGATTCGAACCCGGGTCTCATGGTCAGAAAGCAAACGTTCTAAATACTCGGCCACACACACACACACACACACACACACACCAAACACACACACACACACACACATACTCATCCACGTATACGGATAACCTCGGAACAGTGCCCCAAGAGCCACGTCTGCTTATTGACCCTTAACCGCTCCTCAAGAGCATTAGCTGGGTCATTTTTGGCGCAAATTTACTGTGGATAACCTTGCAATAAAGGCACCTTCTAGACATTTTCGCCTTAGTGAATTGGTTTCGCCTTTGATCAGAGTAGCATTTTTTATGTCCCAATACTTATAATGTATTTCCCCCATACTGTTCTTGATATATATATATATATATATATATATATATATATATATATATATATATATTCCAACCACCTGAAAAAGGCCGGAGCGTACAACGGCCGAAACGTTATGATAAATATGGCAACAAAGATGAGGACAATAGTCTGAATAATGTAAATAGTGTACTAAACAAAACTATTTTTGATTTGAAAATCAAAAGAATCCTCGAATAAAAGAACAGTAATGAAGGACAGTTAATTAATGAAATAAACTTTTCTTAAAATCAATATGCAAATCAATATGCAAATCAATATGCAACTTAGTTAAACCTGAAGTGTGGTATTGCCTAGAACTAGATAATATATAATACAGATATTGAGCGTTCTGTGTGTAAATTCCTCTTTGGAGGGGTGTACGCATTCGGATACTTACGGGTCACAGGGCTCCGTCCCTGTGCTGGTGGTATTACGGCTATGACTAGCTTGGACCGGCTCTGACCAGTTTGGACCAGTTATGACTAGCTTAGACCAGCTTGGACAAGCTATGACCAGCTAAGACCAGCTTAGGCCAGCGACCCGAGTGAAAACACTCGGGTCCCCACGTTAAAAATTGACCTTGTGTCACAACCTGACTCAGCGTGACCTTGTGTCACAACCCGACTCAAGTAAATACCGTGTAAATTGCTATAAAGAATTCCTGGGTGAATTAAGCTCCAATTTTGCATTTATGTTTCTCCAACTCTTCAAATGTTGAATGTATAACTAATTCTATTTTCCCATTTTTACACTATATTAATTTTATCTTATATATTGTCCCCTGTTCTGTCACCCATGAAATAAAAATAATTGTTTGTACGGAAAATAAGCATCTACGTACATCAAAGCATCTGTAAATTATGTAGAGGCAGAAGAATTATCGTTGAACTTTTAAAAGGTAAGCTTAAATATTGATTCAATACTCAAATGCAACGATCAGTTTTGAGTTCTTCTGTAGTTTATTGATGCCTATCGCATCTACTCTTCCCTAGCTATTGTGATTATGGTCAAACCAAGAGTCCTTTACAGGAGATAGCTTAAATGTCATCTGATAGGGCAGCTTTTAAACAAGCTTAAAACTTTAAACATGAAAGCAACGATAATGGCTAGTATAATATATTAATATATATTTTTAACCTCACATGATCTGGCAACCCTGAACCTGAGCTCAACGAAAATCGTTCCCTGCGCCTAACTTTTCTCGGGCTTTTGAATGAGCTATGAAACATTGAAATCGGACCAGTGGGAGCCGAAGAATTGCTTGGAAACGCACACGCACAAACACATTCACATACACTGTATTTTATATATAAGATTGCTATCAATACATTTTAAAGCAAAATTAACAAATATAAATTTTATAGAAAAATGACCAACAATACATTTTATCTGTTGTTAAACCCATAAAACTTCAAAATATTTAGATTTCGACCTTAAATAACCTATACCGGTTGATATATCGCTAAACAAAATCAACTGACCAAACAAGCAGCATGAAAGAATTCTTTCAGGACATTACTTCATATAATATCCCACAATTTCTTAAAGAAATCAAACTCTATTTAAAACTAAAACTTAAAACACACATATGATCCCCTCTTGTAATTATGTCCACACAAATATGCATATACATAAAAGCAGAGTATCATCTACCATGTATTCAATTGTGAAAGCACAAAAATATATATCATATTTTTATTGCTTCAAAGATCCCAAGAAAATTAAATTTCGGCAGTAAACCAACCATAAGGAGTTGATATCCCGTTAAACAAATTAATCGATCATCTGGGTATAACAATAAACTACATCCGCGTTCTGGGTAAGACGATAAACTACGTCCAACAGCAAGGACTCTGATCAGGATGTTTTGAGGATCGTGGAACCACCTCTTAATTGCTGGCGTTCCCAGGTCCATCCTGACCCGGGGTGGTAGCACCTGTTAGGGTCCCAGCTATGGGCAAATAGTTAACACCCAAACTTGTGTAAAAATAGGTTTTAATACCAGAAATACTTTGTAATAAAAAAAATTATTACCAGAAATAATTTTTGAAGGAAAAATTATTATCAGTAATACTTTTTTAAAAATACCAGCAATACAAACAGTTATACATTCTTTGAAAAAAAAATATGACCAGCTATAGATTTCTTCAAGAATAAATATTCCCAGAAATAGGTTTTTGAAGAAAAATTTTTACCAGCAATACAAATTTTGTCGTCATTAAATAACCCATTGAGGTTGATATGCCGTAAAACAAACCAAACCAAACCATAATCGATCATACAAGAAATGAGTAAGACCGTATCACTAAAACATTCTGCTGTTGTCGGTTGCTGCGGAGTGACGCTGCTCTGGTAGCCGCTCAAAGAACTAATGGTGGTTGACTAAAAAATGTACCGGGCCATGGGAGTTGTTGGGTCATGAAGTTAAAGAGTTGGAACTGTAAACACATGATGTTTATGACCATCTTCCGCGATACGCAGAGTCAGCTAGTATTGTATCTAGAGAGCTTAATTGACAGGTGGTGTTTGTCATTAGGTTTCTATGATTAATTACGTTGACTTAATTGCTAATTAATTCGAGTCTTGGTAGGAAACTAATGATTTCGCATTCAGTCCTCCTTCCATTTGTTATTCAGCTTTCTTACTTAACAGATATTAATGAGATGAGAAGACATTATTTCATATTTCTTAATACTCTTGTCAACTAAGAACCGACACTATCTCGGCTTGGCGATTGTTGGAAAAATTTGCGGCTTGCGAATCAAGCAGGCGACGTTTAAACACCACAGGTTAGTTGGCGTTGTTTACCACATCTCTTGTCTGGGCAACATTTTTTATTTGTTTATTAAACTTTGCTATCGCAGATTTCAGCTATTATTTATTTTACAAAGTACTGATGATTGTGACTGCAATTATTCAAGATGGCTTACGGCCACATCGCGTTGAAACACCAGTTCGAATTCCAGTTGTGTTCCTTATATTCGCTTACGCACAAATACCATTGGGAAAGGTATGGATCCACCTCTTCTAGCCCCAGCTATAGTTTAATTAGTAAGACTTGTATCACTAAACAATTATTAGGTTGGTGCAAAAATAATGACGTAATAATATCGTTTTTGACGTTAAAAAATACGTCAAAAAACGACATTATTACGTCATTATTTTTGCACCAACCTAATATTTTCTAAAAATAAAATCTTACAATCTAAAAATAATTCCTGCCTCTAACTAACCTAAAAAGGGTTGGTGAACCGTAAAAAACGAATCAATCAAATACTAATTAGCTTCACAGTTATATGCCATGCGTGATACACGCTTAAGCGATCATGAATCTTTCGATACATGACTGACGAGGCAGATTTTTTTCCCGCAGTAGTTTGCCATTTCTTTCTGCGGTAGACCAGTTGCCATCCAAGGTTATAGAACCCGAAGAAGAAGAGGATTCGCACTTTTCCCAAGGGTATTAGCACGTAAGTGAATGTAATGGATTCGTCTGGAATTCGAACTCGGCTTTCGGATTTCTCAATCCAAGCCGATATCCATTACTCTTCCGTGACAAGAGTTAAACATATTATCTATATATATACATATAGATTTGAATATTACATCCTTGAGTTGGTCACCCCACGAAGAGAATATACACATAGTGTGACTTTTTGGCAGCTTTCGGTATGGTCAATTTCTGACAACGAGATTCCCAAATATGACATTGTAAATAGAATACTTTCTTAACCCTATGAGCACCGCGTTCCTGAACAATTTTAACCTTTCTGCCTGAGTCAAAATTCGCATAAATAATTGGTATGTAATGTTTCACGGTAGATATAAAAATAATTACAAAAAATATAAGCATTATACTTAGCAGAGAAAGAGTATAATTGCATTCACTTTATCAACAGCATCATTTCTTTGTGTGCCAGTGTACCCAGCAAGTGGTGTACTCTCGTGATGCACAAGCATAACAAAAAACAACGAAGGAAGTGTTTACCACCGTTCAACCGGTGGCTGGGCATTAAGTCATTTTTCTCTATCTCCGGTAAAGCGGTGATCAGGACTCAAAGCTTTAAAATAGCTACAAGCAAATGAGTTGTATTGAAATTAAAGACGAAAAAACTTCACATCACGCAATAGACTGCCTCTACATAATAACAAAAATTTTAATTGATGTTAGAGACATGTTAAGATTTTGTCTATCTCTGACATTGTATAATATTCGGACGAGTTGTTTATTATACAATCAAAACGCTTAGTCTGGTTAATATTTTGAGCACTGCGTTCCTGAACAATTTTAACTCTTCTGCCTGAACTCCTGAGTCAAAATTCGCAAATATTTGGTATGTAATTTTTCATAGTAGATATAAAAATAGTTACAAAAAATATAAGCATTATACTTAGCAGGGAAAGAGTATAATTGCATGCTTTCACTTTATCAACAGAATTCTTTCTTTGTGTGCCAAGCTACCCAGCAGGTTGTGTATTCTCTTGACGCGCAAGAATAGCAAAACACGACGCAAGTGTTTACCCACCATTCAACCGGTGGCTGGACATTAAGTCATTTTTCTCTACCACCGGTAAAACGGTGGTCAGGGCTCAAAGAGTTAAACATGATTCCTTTAACGTTATAAACCGAAACCTTGACATTGTATTCTTTAGCACTTTTCCTGCCAGACGACGCACATGTGCGTCTTTTGGCATGTTGCGTATTTCCTCCACTGTACGTATACGTCAACCCGCGCTTTTATTAAATACGCCGCCGCGCCTGACTCTTGCAGCACCGCGCGTAGATGGTTATTTCATTGAGTTATCTTTATTTATTTAAATCGGGAAGGAAATCCCAAGCGGATATCGTCCCTATAACAACATTCACTTTCTTGAAATTAAAAGGACGAATTTTCCCGTCAAGATTCACCGATGATTTCTTTTTGGTTAATAACTAAAAATTCTTCACAGTAAAATTATTTTATAACTTTACTTTTAGTACTGTTTTTATTTTTTTGTTTACTTTTTGTTAAAAAAATGAAAGAAATGAGCCTCATGCAAGGCATTATAGGGAAAAAACAATCGCAAAGACGCACATTAGCGACATCTTTTTAATTTACATACGTGCAATTTTATTTGCTAAAAGAAAGCGTAAATTGTCTTGTGAAACAGATTCCATTCGTTACTAAATTAAGCATCGTAGATAATAGGAGTACATTTGTTCGCTTATCCTCCGGCTCACACACTTTCTCTATCTTTTGAACAGGAGTAGAGGTTTATCTATTTATTCAGGTTCCTTCATCTGATCTCTTCTCCTTTTACCTCCCTGCGTTTTAATGGAATTATAAACTTTCTTGAGATGAAATGATTAAAAACAATTATTATTAATGTGTTCATATATATATATATATATATATATATATATATATATATATATATATATATATATATAAAAATGAACATTGAAGTCAACACAGAGGCAACAGGCTGTTTCATGCTAGACGCAATCGTCAGGCCACGAGGCCAACAAACTGTCGCCTCTTAGTTTTGACTTCAATGTTCACTTTAATATTTGCACACACTCTATCTCTGATACTGAGCACTTTATCCCATAAATATAGAACACCTTAAGAGTATATTTCTTCATATATATATATATATATATATATATATATATATATATTAAAAATCAGAAGATCAATTAAAATACGCTACCATGGTTTCGACCTGACGGGATGTTCTGGCGATATGTTTTAAAAATGACCACCTAAACGCTTTATTAAAAAAACAAAATATACAAAAAACGCTACATAATTATTTTTTATAAATAAATAAGTATGTAGTGTTCTTTATATATTTTTTTTAATAAAGCGTAAGGTGGTCATTTTTTAAAAAAATATCGCCCAAAGAAACCGCCAGCTCGAAATGAAGATCGCGTATTTTAATTGACCTCATGACTTATTATTTTTTACTTCAGTTTAGATTTTTTCACACGTGTATTGAACACTTTTAATACTACTGTTTCCTGATCTGATTCACCTCTGCCATAATATATATATATATATATATATATATATATATATATATATATATATATAGCGAATATATCAATATAATCATATTTATCAAAATAGAATGTAAGTAGGAATTATATATATATATATATATATATATATATATATATATATATATATATATATATATATATGTGCGTGTGTGTGTATGATATAACGATATATAATTTGATATACTTTTTATATATCAACAAAAACTATTTAGAAAAATATATGACAAACTCGAAAATAATTTTGTCACGCGTTTCATTAGTTACGATTTCGTAATATATATATATATATACTATGACAATTTTGAAAAAAAAAAAAACGAAAAGCTCAGTCCAATATATATATATATATATATATATATATATATATATATATATATGTTGAACTGATTAAAAGTGAGTCAGTCTTGTTTCGCTCATATTATATTTCTTATATCTGTCACTCTCGCTCATATAAATGTGAATATCTTGAATGTTTTTCATTGTACCAACTGAAATACTATCTTATCGTATAGGCCTTTTTCTTTTTTTCATTACGGCGGTTTACATTCATAGTCTATGCCCATATATGGGAATGGGGAATAGGAATGTCTTCGGCATCATCCCCATCATTCTTTACCCCACCTCTGTCATAATTAGAACTGAATGTGATGGTATGTGAGCAGGTTCTTACTGACTTTGGGATTTGTGCAGCAAGCAGCGTCTCCTCGTTTCCTGTCTCTATTTGTCATTACGATTTCCTTCCTGATCTAAACTGCGCCTAAGACCGAATGTTCTCTTTCCAGTATACAAGGTCAACGTTACTCATAAAAATCATATTCTATCGAACATTGCCTATTTGCTTTTTGTTTGGTGATTTACACTGTTCGAAAAGAAATTTTCTCTTTTTTTTTTCTGAAATCTTTATAAAATTTGTTTTTTTTTTTGTCTTTCCAAAAAAAAAAATTCAGTTGGTTTCTTACGTCCCCCTATATGGCAGTGAATGCCGGACAATCTCCTCAAAGATGAAGAACAGACTTGAAGCAACAGAAAAGTGGTTATTCAATGGACCGAACATGTGAGCAACGACGAGGTTTTAGAGAAAATGGAAGCAAAAAGGAAACTTATACTTAACATCAAGAAGAGAGAGTTGAAATTTCTAGGGTACATAATGAGGAAAGAAGGTTTGGAAAATTTGATACTCCCAGGACAGATTGAAGGTAAGTAAGACAGAGGAAAAAATACGTATAGCCTAACTAGCGAACTTGAGTAACTGGATGGTGGATCAGGATTTAGAAGAGATGGCACAATTTAATAAGAGAAGTTCTAGAGAGTCATGATCGCCTACATCCCAAAGTAACATGGGACAAAGAAGAAAAAGAAGAAGAAGAAGAATATCCGGTCTTCTTCTTCTTCTTCTTCTTCTTCTTCTTCTTCGTCTTCTATATGACGTGACCCTTAAGGATGTTGGCGGTCATGGCTCTCCAAAACTTCCTATCCTTAGTAAGTTTTGCCTTTTCATCATTCCGACCACTCCCGGTTCTGCCATCCATTTACGCAAGCTTAAGTTATTCGGCATTTCCCTCTGTTGGTCTTGCTTTTAATATGTCCTGTGAGTGTCAAATTCTCCAATCCTTCTTTCCTCGTTATGTGTCCTACAAATTTCATCTGGATGAATCAACGACCAATTTCATCATAGAATAAATCTGTTTTCCTATTTATCTATATCCAGTGAGTCCCTCTTATTCGCTGGGGTTAGGGACCAGAACCGGCCGCGAATAGTCAAAATCCGTGAATATTTACAATCTCCCCCACCAAAAAGTACTTATAAGTACCTATTTTGATTGATAAAATCTCATATACCTTAAACTTTCTTCCTAAACACTTTAGAAATATTTCAGAACCATTTTTAAAGATTTTTGAAAAGTAGTATTGGTGATCATACACTTAGCGCAAATTTTCTTTCACGTGTACAATAACCGTATTTAATTAAACATAGATCGATACAACCATTGAAAATACTGTATAAAATATGTGTAACAAGACATAAAATATAAAGTTTAAAACATATTCTAAAAACAGAACTGTGATGATACCCCCAGACTTAGCATAAACCACTTTTAAGACCCCAGACGCAGCCCCTAACAAAGGACAAAGCCCAAACACTACGCATGATTTTGCGTTTATTTTTGACAAGGAAAATTCTGCCAATTTTTACCATAAAAATGGACGGCTATGTTTTAAGTCACTTAAATAACAGGAAAATAATACAAGAATATTTTAAATATGTTCTATCGAAAAAAATACGCGAATCGAGGGAGTTCTCAGCGAATAAATTGTACATGTTCTTCAGAATAACACGCCAATACTCGGTATTTCCGCTAATAACAAGTACATATGTTCTAAAGAAAAATATGCGAATGGGTGAAGCCGCGGATGCTGGAACGGGAATAGGCGAGGACTCACGGTATCTATCAACTAAAAATGGAATATTGATGCCATATCTGCGCTGGAGCTGCCCAATGCAATCTCTCCAGCTTCGATTGAGCTCAAAAGTATTCGAGTTGCCTCGTACGGGATGAATTATTTTCCACCCTATAGAACCAATGTCGCTTGCCTCTCGCTAATCTCTCGCTGTTTCATTAAATATGATATTTTGAGTTATATTCCATTGTTCCAACACTTCAGACTTTTACAACTAAAATTCCCTATACAATGGACTCATTGGCGGGGGGGGATCCATCCACATTCCCTCCGTATTATTTTCACTTCGAGTTACATGTACTATCTGTTTCAGTCGTTGCTGCTAGTGATGTGGTTTCTGTAATTTTGGTACAGTTCTTTGCCAGGCTCCCTCAGGCTTTACTCGATCAAAGCCTTTTTTCACGATTGATCTTAAGAAGCAGTTGTATATAGCTGTCTGTTTAGATATTTCTGAACGAATTTGGTACCATACATGGCATCTATATGAATGTCTCGTTCCGACGAGGCTATTTGAGAATATGACTGGAGTTTTCGGGTTGACGTTTTGGTTTCGTAGAAATACACAGCCTATTCTATGTCCACTTTCTTATTCTTCTGTACTTAATTTGTTATAGCTGATCTATACACCGAGGTATCTGAAGTTTTTAGTATTTACCATCAACATCCTGATAGATAGATAGATAGATAGATAGATAGATAGATAGGAAGAAACTTGAAGTTATATGTACTACCCATTTTAGCTCTTGCTGCTATTGAAAGGCTTCAAGTGATTTTTTTTTTGTTATTTGGTACATTTCTTTGTGATTCTGTAACGGCAGTCCACAATGTACAAGCAGAATGATTTTTTTGCCTAGACCCTCAGGTTTTACTCCTTAACCATTGATCTTAAGAAGAAGTTGTATATAGCTGACAGTTTAGATATTTCTGAACGGATTTGGTACCATACATGGCATCTATATGAACGTCTCGATCTGACGAGGCTATTTGAGAATATGACTCGAGTTTTCAGGTTGACGTTTTGGTTTCGTAGATATTTGCGTTGTTGGGTGAAACTAAATCTGGCCCACAGCATATTCTATGTTCAATTTCTTTTCTTATATACTTAATTTATTATCGTTGATCCATAGGTCGAGGCATCTGAAGTAGGACTTGAGTACTTTATAGGATAACGTCAGTTTGATCATGGCAGCCACAATTTGCAGTAAAAATTGACAAGAGGACAAATGTACAGATCGGAAGAATTCAATGAACAAAATGTTATATAGGAATAAAAGGTCGCTGCCGACACTGCAGTTTGAACACAGTTTGAACCCACAAATCACGTGATGGTAAAGGAAATGTATATATAGGAACACGTGCGATCCCATTTTAAATAACGGCGTTACTATAGTTGTATCTGCGATTACGTGATGTTAGCATAAAAGCGAAATTGAAATATATCACGTGACCATAGGGAAATTATACAGGAAGTCATGTGACGTCTATGTTGATCCTCTATCTTCTATTACGATAGGCGTTTTCTCCTCTGTTCTCTTCTCTATACGGATCAGTATTGTTTAACTATTAGGCGTTACTATATTTTCAACGGCGTTATCTGCTGCGATTACAAAGTCTCTACTATAACGAGCATTACGAAAGTGACAACGAGTATTCGTTGACATTACAAAAGTGGCAAAGCATTACATCAACATCCTCATTCTCTTCGTATTCCATTAGTAAGGAAGATCCATTTTTCATTGAATTAAGGACTCCGGATCACGTGACCATTTTTTCAATCTACGAAATTACCTCTCGTATACAGGCAATTTTCACATTGATCATTTAGTCTATATGATCCCTTGTGATTTGGTCTTTCAAATCAGAGTTGATCGGTCTTTCAAATGCTTCACCAATATTCTTTGAATTATTTAGACCAAAGACCATATCTTTGTTTCCATTCTAGTTTCATTTGCAGAAGGTGGTTCATTTTTACGATAAAATGTTCTTAATTTTCCATAAATTATTCCTATTTTTTCTTCAAATGGTGTGTTCTCCAACCGTCTTCAGGCAACTGTTGCACCTACTATTTGTTTTATTCTTAAAGAGATTACAAACAGACGGAGGTGGTTCTCGAGGGAATGAACAGTAATACGCCTGTAGATGAAAGAAGAGAGGTTTATTGTAAAAATACACTACTGAAAGACAGGGAATCGGGTGGCAGGCTAATAATTCCTGAAGCAATCCCCCAGCTATATCCAGTGAGATTTGGTACTATGTGAACATGGATCACAGTTTTCTCTCCGGTCTTTCAAATGCTTCACCAATATTCTTTGAATTATTTAGACCAAAGACCATATCTTTGTTTCCATTCCAGTTTGATTCGCTGGAAGTGTTTCATTTTTGCGATAAAATGTTCTTAATTTTCCATAAATTATTCCTAATTTTATCTTCAAATGGTTTGTTCTCCAACTGTCTTCAGGCAATTATTGCACCTAATAATATTAACTTCTTGTCCTCGCATAGTTTTTTTAGGCTGATATCTACCATTATTCTCATTAAAACACTTCACAAAATAGATTGTCTGAGATTTTTGCTGCACTAAAATATTCATTGAGAACCTAAGAAAAAAATAACCATTTTATGATGCAAAATTTTACAACATATGTTTTGTGATCAAATATTTTTTCTTGAAAATTCATAGTTATTATTCATTCAGTCACTTTCTGTTGTAATGGAATGCCCAGTTCTCCTTATTGCCTACTGTGGACTGTCTATATCATAATTATAAAACCCAGGCTGTGTGTGTGTGTGTGTGTGTGTGTGTGTGTGTGTGTGTGTGTGTGTACGTTTATATATTGGATTTTTTCAACCGATTTCAACAAAACTTCACAGGACTATGCAAAATTACCTTGCGGTGGTTCTGACAGCGCCAGAAATTGGAAAAACACAATTGTTTTTGCACGAAATCAATTTGAAAACACGATTAAGAGGCATCGCGAGAATGAAAGGGGGACAACTCATATCGAGTTATACTTATTATAAAACCCAGGTTGTTTGTGTGTGTCTGTGTGTGTGTTCGTTTATATATGGGATCGGATTTCCTACATTTTTCAACCGATTTCAACAAAACTTCACTTTTTTGGCAGGTAGTGTTTCTTATTGTCTTGCACACTTTTTTCTTTATTTTTACATTCAGAATGCTTTAAAAATTCCATTTACAAGACAATTGTTTATAATAAAATTCTATTCAATCGGTAGACTCATAACAAGTGAAAACAATGTGTTTGGATTTGACCAATTAATAATAAAAAAAAAATAACTAATTAAGACATGCGTGTCCGTCAACCTTAAACAATAATCTTTGTCAATTTTATTTTTCAGTCTTTATGATGGTGGATACTTGATCTATCTCTTACTGTTACATCTCCGGGCAACGCCGGGCTCTACTGCTAGTCAGTAAATATATATATAGTGTGCACAGGATATACCTGTATCTTGCTTCGGCAATTGGGGATTCGTTTCTAGTTAATCTAGTCGAACTCTCTGCATTTGGGCGGAGAGAAACCCAGACGAGGCTGTGCCAAAGGACAGGGTCTCGTCTGGGGAGACAGCTACCGGACTCCGTTTTACGGGGTTTGCGGAGAATTTTTGCCCAAGCCTACGGGATCGGTTTTGCCCCGCATTAAAAAAGGCCTTGTGCCACATCCTACCTCGCCGAATGTTGAGGTAAATAACCTTGCTTTGGCAATTAGTTGGAAATTCGTCTCCAACTAAACTGGTCGAACTCTCTGCCTTCGGGCGGAGAAGAACCCAGACGAGGCTATGCCAAAGGGCAGAGTCTCGTCTGAGGTGGTAGACAGCTACCTGACCCCGTGTATACGGAGTTTACAGGGAATTTTTGCCCGAGCGTACGGGCTCGGTTTTGCCCCGCATTAAAAAATGGCCTTGTGCCACATCCTGCCTCGTGGGGAGGTAAGGTAAATATCTTTGCTTCGGGAATTACTAGCCTACCACCCGATTCCCTGTCTTTCAGTAGTGTTTTACAATAAACCTCTCTATCTTTCATCTACGCCAGTGTTGCTGTTCCTTTCACTCGAGTACCAACTTTGTTTGTAACCTCTTTAAGGATACGACGCTTTCTCACCGTCGTGACTTGGCTTCCTTCTGTCTTTTCTACAAATATTTTCATGGCAACTGTTCTGATGAGCCTTTTTTTCGTTGGTGCTTGAATTTAAACATGCTACTCGATTAGCATCTAAGTCTCACCGTTTTACTGCTGAACTAGCTAAATGCAACCACCAATTCTTACTTTCTCGCACTTCTCACCTATGGAACTCCCTTCCGATTTCTTTCTTTCCTGCTACCTACACCCTTCGATAATTTAAATGCAACGTCAATCGCTATCTTTTGTCTTCCTAAACCTTGTTTCTTTGTTTTGTTTCCCTCACTTCTCCTCACTAAAGAGCATGGCATATAATATCTTAGTTTGGATAAACGGATATGATATGTAGCGGTTAATAAGTTAACATAAGATACAATTACTAGTGCAGTGTGTTTGTTACTCACTGAGTGTCCCGTACTTTTGACCTTGTACAAACGAAGATGATCTTCTTAAGTACCAGGACCTCATTTCAGTGTAGCCACAATTAGTAAGTTTTTGCTGCTCATAACCACTATAAGGGTTTCTGTAGTTGTGGCCTTATGCCAGGTTTTGCTAAATCAAAAATAAAGTTATGAAATGAAGGGACAGAGAGAAGCTTGACTGAGGGCCCCGAGCATTACATTGTGACCCTCCCTATTTTGTCAACATTTTATTTTTATCTACCTACATTTATACTCGTTAGAAATTAAACTAAACACAGCTATTAAAGGGTGACAAAATTTCGACGTCATTGCCTTTTGGGTTTTTTTTTTGGGGGGGGGGTCCAAACCGGTGAATATGCTTCGCTTCTGCTAAGTGTCGAAAAACACAATATAAAATTTAATATTTTCTATCAATAATGTTGAATATGTTAAAATTATTCAACTTTTTAACAAGAAAAATCTCAAGTTGATGTTAAGAATTGCCGTAAAACATTGTTGATTTATTTAACATGGAATGATCTATTATGACATGTCTCTAATTTGTATTTAGATACATTGTATTTATTTTCAGTTTTTCGAATTGAATCGTTCACCTACATTGCATATGATCCATTATTATACTTAATTAGGTTACCATAAAAAAATGTATTTTATATGAATACTACCTCATGAAAAGTGAGTTTTAATAGAGTGGGGGGCTGTATAATAGATTGGTGGGGGCTGTGTCATAGATTTGTGGCGGGTATGTCATAGATTCGGTGGCTTCATAGATTGGGGTACAGTGTGATAGACTTGGGCGAGTACAAAACCGTTGCAACTACCTTGAAGATTGGTGACAGCGAGAGATGGTGAATCGTCAAATGTTGCTTAGTATTACAAGAAAAAGGAAGTTGTGGAGAACCATGACCACACATTATTAAAGAGACACGACACATATATTTTTCTTCCTCCATTTTCACCGAGTTTCAAGTAATTAATTGGATATTATAAATATTTAAATCATGCAATTTGCTAATGTATATATATACATGTGTGTGTATGTGTGTGTGTGCATGCGTGTACTGATTTTTTGTTTTGTGTATTCCTCAAAATAGTAATTTGTTTGAACAGCGGATAAAGATCCGCTTTTAGGTTATTTCAGTGGCCGTTTTCTTTCTCCAATCAGATTTCTCCATAGTTTCGGCCATTGAAACTGCCGCTAAAATTATTGACTCATTTCGTTCTACATTCATGCCATAGGAAATTGTTTATAGCAACTGTAATGATAAAACAGGCTTCAATATCGAGCAATCGCAGTCAGAAATCCTATTAAAAACATTTCTAATGAGTCAAACAACAAACCAGTAAAGAGATTAGCTTGGAATCGTTCCCAAATCCCTAGAGACAATACTGGAAGAATAGACAATTCGAGAAAAAGGAAGATCGTAGAAATTTCCCGAGACATAACATAATGAGAACACTCTATGCCCGTAGATTAAATAAAGGTTTCAATTCGAAATTCCGTCAGTGGTAATGGAAAAGGCCGCTTCCTTATAAAAAAACATTCGACATTCATTGACCAATTAGCCAATGTTAGTGTCGGTTGAGATTAACAAAATCTAACTTTTAAAATAATATTTCAGGAAAATAGGTATTTGAATTCCAGTAACAATCATTACAATACTGATGGGGTTTCCTTCCTAAACTTTTGTTCGATGTCGTCTGGAACTCTAATATCTTGATTATGTCATTATTTTCTCTTCGGTTTACATGTGCTATGCATTTTGGCAGTTGCTGCTGTTGGTAGTCCTCAAGTAATGTGATTTCTGTTATTTAGTAGACATCTTTATGATCCTGTATCGCTAGTTCACGGGATTCGAAGAAAGATGATTCTCGCTAAGTCCTGCAAGTTTCTTTCGATGGAAGGTTGTTTTGATCAATGATCTGAGAAAGCGGTTGTATACAACTGACAGTTTAGATATTTCTAGACGAGCTTGGCTCCATTCATGACATCCGTATTAAAGTATCGATCTGACGGTAATATTATGTGTTGACTCGAGTTGTTCTATATAATAAATGCGAATGTCAGTGTATCACTTTGTCACGCTTTTTCAATTAAAGGGACACAACTCTCTAAACGACCAAAAACTTTGTGATAATAGCAAGAAAGGTGAGGACAACAGACTGGGTGTAAAAAATGTAATGAAAACTCTTCATTCGAGAAATTCAGAGAGAAATTTTAACTATAATCATAATGATGATGACCAACATCATCATCAGTCCCATATCTGGGTGTGGTCTTAGGGTCAGTGCATAGCTAAGCACCTAACCAGTTCCTTCTACATATATGGGTTGAAGGGTCTGAACTTAGGCAGGTAAACCTGGTGGATTCTATTACTCTCTAGGTCAGACCACAGCCGATGTCCTCAACCCCATCAGCTATCTTTGGTCACGCCCTGGCCGTTGACTCTTGTCTCAGAAGGTCTCCACCCGGCGATATCGTGTCATCATTATACGGGCTATATAATTAACTATGGATTTCACTCTACCTTAATGTACTAAATGACAGTTGTAGTTGGTGACCTCGGATTGATTGGGAAAAGGTTCCGATAGATTCAGTGAAGGTATTTCTAGTTGCCTATACATTAAAGAAATACAAAAAACAATGTACTTACAACTACAGTTCACACATTACGAAGAAATTTATCTATGTAAAATGCGTATGAACTTAGGTTTTTTTACAAAAATGGTCACTGAAAAATGTCATTGTAGATAAAATTAGGTCCAAACAATAGGAAGGGAACAGGTTGGCCTGGCACCGCCTACTTCGGGAAGAAACAAAACTCCTTAGCTTCACGACAGTTTAGCTACAAAATTCCACTGATCTTTCCACTCAATTATTCAAACACCGCCTCGTAGTTCGCTACACACAAAAAAACTCCCGAGTGGTCTCTCATCGTCACATTTATCTCAGCGAACGCCAACCAATCTGCGTCCGGCCCAGTTCACGTCTCGCCAATCCTCGCAGCTCCGAGATCGCGTTTTCCATCAGTCCAACTCACCGTAATGGCGGTGTTTCTCTTCGGATTAATTACTGCCCTGCACGCCAGACACAAACGAACCCTCTTATGTCGAGAGCTAAAGTTAGTCTCGCTTTCATGTCATTTCTGGCCATAGGACTCTGATTGGAATCCTGCAGGAAATGTGTATAAAACAGAAACTTATTACTATTTTTATGCCAAATATTCTAGATGTATTCATTGGTTCCTCCAGTTCAAATTGTCACAACTAAGACCCACCATATTTCCTTACACAATTAATATTTCTATGGCAAATATTTTGACGAGCTATATTTATTAGTTACACTAAGTCAAACCTTCACAATTAAGTCCCATCATCTTTACTTACTCTCTTAAAATTTTTATGGCAAATACCCTTACGAGCTACAATCATTGGTTCCACCAGTTCAGACCTTCACAACAAAAACCCAGCTTGTTTTCTTACTCGATTAATATTTCTATGGCAGATCTTCTGGCGAGATATATTCATTAGTTTCACCATTTCAGAACTTCACAACTAAGATCTGCGAAGTTTTTACTCTCTTACCATTTCTATGGCAAATACACTAACGAGCAATTTCAATATTTTCACCAGTACAGATCATCAAAACTAAAACCCAACATTTTTATTTACTCTCTAATATTTCTATGGCAAATGTAATGATGAGATATATTCATTAGTACTACTAGTTCAGACCTTCACAAAGTAGCATCTTGTAAATTGACTCCATTAATATTTCTAAGGCAAATATTCTCGCGTGCTACATTCATTAGTTCCACCAGTTGATACCTTCACAACTAAGATTCATCATGTTTAATTACTCTATTAATGTTTCTATGGCAAATGATCTAACGAGTTACATTCATTAGTTCCACCAGTTCAGACTTTCACAACTAAAACCCATCCTATTTAATACATATTACTATTTCTATAGTACATATTCTGACGAGCTTTATTCAGTAGATCTACTAGTTCAGACCTTAAGAATTAAGATCTATAATATTCAATGCATATTACTATTTCTATGGCAAATGTTCTGACGAGCTATATTCATTAGTTACCTGGCCGTTGGTCTCGAAAACTACCTCCAATCTGTGGTTAACTGGGGCAAGAAATAACTGGTAAACTTTAATGCGTCAAAAAAGAAAGTGCTCTCATTTACCCACCACATAGAACCCTCCACTGCCTCCCATCAGAATGTCTGATGCTCAACTCCACAATAGCGCCTCTCTGCGCCTGCTTGGTCTCACACTGACCTGAGATGTAACAAATACATTGAATCAATAGCCTCATCTACCGCAAGAAATGTTGTTTCTATGTGTCGCGCCAGACAGTTTTTCTCGCTTGAATCCATCCTTCAAATCTATAAATCAACCATTCGCCCTTGCATAAAAAATACTGCTATCATATATGGTCTGGAGGCCCCGCTGTTCGTCTCAAGGTCCTCGACAGAATCCATAGACGGATACGCAATATCATTGGTCCTGATCTGGCATCTCGTCTACAGTCACTTTCTCACAGACAGACCGTCGCTTCCCTATGTATTTTCTACAAAAAAAAATTCACGGTGACTGCTCCGACGAGCTACTTTCGCTGGTTCCCAAACTGCATGAATTTAAGCGTGCTACTAGGTTAGCTTCTCAGTCCCGCTCTTTCATTGTCGAAACTATTAAAACGAAGCCGTCTCTTCTACTCCAACAGCTTCATGTCTCGCACTTCCCGAGTGTGGAACTCACTTCCGCTTACTTGCTTCTCTGATAGCTATAATCTTCAATTATTCAAATGCAATGTTAATCAACATCTTCAAATGCCTTGACCGAATTCCCCGTCGTTCTCTTCATCTTTAACTCTATCACGCCTCTTTACTATTCCTCCCACTCTCCGTAACCCCTTGCGTGCTTGTGGCAGCTCGCCTTGCTTGGGTTGAAATGTTTAAAAAATGTTCAAAATATTCACAGCTAAGATCATGTTAACTTAATCAATTGATATTATTTATAACAAATATTCTGACGAGCTATATCAGTTCTACCAGTTCAGATATTCACATCAAAGACCTACCTTACTATGTTACTATTTTCATGGCATATATTCAGACGAGCTATCCTTCGTTAGATACGGCAGACTTTCACAACTAAGACACGTCATGTTTAATTACTTTCTTACTATTTCTATGGCAAATATTCTGACGAGCTACATTAGTTCCACCTGTACAGACCTTCTAAACTAAGACACACCTTGTCTAATTACTCCCTTACTCTTTCTATGGTAAATATCTTTACGAGTGACATTCATTAGTTCCACTTGTCCAGACATTCACAACTAATGTTTAATTACACCATTACTATTTCTATAGCAAAATATTCCGGTGAGCGATATTCATTATTTCAACCAATTAAGACCCAACATGTTTACTTATTTTCTTAATATTTCAATGGCAAATACTCTGACGAGATTCATTCATTAGTTCAACCAGTTGAGACCTTCACAGCTAAGACCCACCATACTTACACTATTGCTGTTTCTATGTCAAATATTATGACGAGATACATTCTTTATTTTCGCCAATTTAGACTGTCACAACTATGACCCATCATGTTTACTTAATCAATAGTCTTCTATGGAAAATATTCTGACGAGCTACAATCTTTATTTCCACAAATTCAGACCTTCACAGCTAAGATCAGTCAAGCCACGTACACTAGAACAAATCACCCCACCACCTTCTCTTCGTAATTCATTTGTTAAAAATGAATTTTCCTTCGGACAGATTCGAACAATTAAAATCAGTAATTATCATTCCTATTTATCCTCATAATCTGCACTTCTTGCCCCCTCCTCCTCCCCCTCGTCCTCTTTCTATGGTAACAAATCTTTCGTGTCTTTTATGGTAACAAATCTCTCGTGTCTTGGATTGGGTAAACAATTAAACCAAAAACTGCCTCACAATGTTATAATAAAGACGCAACAACAAAAATGATGGCGTAAATCGAGTAAGGTTTTTATAAATTTTTGTCTCGACCTTTTTTCGTCTTGTAACTTTATAACAGAACCCACTCTGTCGAGTTGACAGGGTGAATTGGGAAATAATTCGTACCAGTAGTCGTAGCAATCCACTTAAGTTATTTGGATTCTCAGATTAAATATTTTCATGGGAACTTGTGGTTATGTTAGCGCATCTCTCTATAATGTCTGCCTTCCTTTCAATTGTTTGCAATAAGAACAAGGAAGAAGATTACATTGATTTTGATTTACATCTCATCTATCGAGAGTTCCTATTCATAGATGACGCCGTATTCAATTCAATTAGAGGGTCCAATGTCTAGACAGAGTATAATTATCCAGTTAAATTGCCACCAACCTACTATAGATGTTCATAATATATTCTTTGTCAAATAATTAAAAAAGACATTCTCGATGAATATCCCGTTGTATTACGATTACATAATTTTTGCGCGGTTAGAATGAGAGATTGTTAAAAGCCAAGGCTGAGGACATGCGTATTTACAAGGACATCTCTAAACACTTCATGGCGTCTGAGGAACAAGATAGATAGATAGTGATTTTCTAAGCCCGGCTTAGATGTG
>CAHIKZ030000044.1:165000-180000 GCA_903632075.3 Acanthosepion pharaonis | reverse complement strand
AAAAGAGTGATGAACTGCTAATAACAATCCTCCTATATGGTGGTGAATGTTGGCCAATTTCCTGACAGATGAAGCGGAGTCTCAAGGTAGCGGAGATATAGTTCTACTATACAGAAGGATAATGATAATTCCATAGACGGAACATGTGAGCAACGAGGAAGTTCTAAGGAATATGGAAACAAAAAGGACAGTTATACATAACATCAGAAAAGAGGCGGTTGAAATTCTTAGTACGCATAATGAGAAAAGAAGGCCTGAAAAATTTGATACTCCCAGGACAGGCAGAAGGTACAGATGGAAGCTCTTAGTAACCAACCTAAGCAGCTTGTGTAATTGAATGGCAGGAGAGAAATGGGATAAATAGTAAAGAGACAAACATTGCTAAGATCTAAGATAGATAAGAGATGGTGGGGAGAGCTATGACCATCCACGTCCTAAAGAGACACGTCTCATATATGAAGAAGTTTGGCCGAAAGACATATGTTTGGGACAATATTGAGGATTGAACTCATTGAAGCAGCAATGGTCTTCGAGTCTAGTTACTCAGCTGTGAATCACTGATTAATAATATTAAATGAGTTTCTATAGTCTGGCTTCAGATCAAGTATTTGGAGTTCCATGCAAATGTCAAGTTTACTAAAATTACAATGTTCTGAAAGACGATATCGCTCTCAACTTACTCATGCTTAGGCAACTGATTAAAATTTATTACACTTACCACAGACTTACAAACAAAAATATGCCGATCATTTACTAAGGATCCATTTTATAACGTTTCATTAGTGAAATCGCCGAAAACCATTGCTCCATGGCGATGCGTCACGTGATATTTACTAATTTGTATTAACATACAAATCCAGATGTTTGAAATCCCCCAACCCAAGTAATTATCAAATTCCTAATTACAAGAGTGTGTATTCGAGTCCTATTTTAGGGTGTGGTTAGAATTTCTAGAAATTTCACTGTAGTGCCCCACTTTCCACTGTTCCAACATTTTTAGCATTAAAATTGTTTATTTTTTTATTTATATTCTTCAAAAGGAAATTACATCTAGTCACAATCAAATTTATACATGCATACATACATACATACATACATACATATATATATATATATATATATATATCAAGTATGTGGTGCAGTTCAATTTACATTACATGAATCATTCATACAAAAAACAGATATAGAAGTTAATGATATAAATGGCGAGAATCCATCTTCACAAACAAATTTAATAAATTACATTAACCCCGAACCTGTAGATGAATGTTATGATCCCTGTTTATAAATTCCAGTTTTTTTTCTTTTTTTTTTTTTTCATCTGTGCATACAGACATCATCAGGTATGGAAACAAAAACAAATCTATTTCCATACCTGATGATGCCTGTATGAACAGATGAAAGCTTGTAAAAAAATTAAAAAAAAGATCTTATGCAATTTATAAACGGGAATTGTATTACAAATGAATAGTGAGTTCGATCCTCACCGGGTGCCCCTTACATTCGGCCTTGTGCCACATCTAAACTACGCTTGGAAAATCTCTACACAGGAGCGTCTTTTTTTTAATTTTGATTTCACGTAAGTAAATATTTTACATTTTTTACTTTTCTTTGATAAAGTCAAATGACGAAACGCGTCGGCAAGGACTAAGTACTATCTTCCAATTTTCTATTATATATATATATATATATATATATATATATATATATATATATAAAGAACAGTAAGATATATAATCTGGTTTTCTTATTGTTATTTTTTTTTATTTTTACAAAACAGTGCTCAATTTATATTTACAGAGCATAAATATTATAAATTAACTGATTTAAAATATGTTTTTTTTCGCTACACATTAATAACCATGTTTCAAAAATGGAAGCTAAAAACTTTAAGTTTAATTATATAATTAAATTAAAAGCATTAGTTCCGTTTCATCTTCAAGCGAATATTGGAATAACTTATTTTTAAATTTACTTAGTTTTAAACGCACAAATAAATTAATAATTTGCTGTTTCCAAGGATACAGAGAAATCCAATCATTCAGACAGGGGCGATAGCGTGTTCATTTTTAATAACTATTGTTGTATCAATTATGAGTTACGTTCAGAACTCGTTGAAAAATACACCCCTACTCTCCTTAAATTTAGCCTCTTTTTAGTTTCCTTTTCGTTCCTATTTCCTCTAAAACTTCATCGTTGCTCACATATTCGATCCATGGTATCCTCAACATCATCTTTGAGGAGATAGTCCAAAATTCGTTTTCCATTCAGGAGGACAGATATCACATAACAGATTAGTAGCTTACTTTTTACGCTAAACAAAGATGAAAGTTTATGACTTTGAAGTGGAAGATATCTCAACGATATAGCCAGGCAACTGGGGATTTCTAGAAACAGCATGAACACCACCGAAAAGACGTTTGGTAATACTGGAAGTGTAAAGAAAGCCGGAAGACGGCAAAAATTAAACAAGAGAAATGATAGAAAGTCTGTGATAATCTGGGCAGGTAATGCAAAATTAACACAGCTGCATAAATATAGACAAAACACAAACCTTAAAAACGAATGTAGTAACATTCGAAAGTACTGGGGAAAATAATATAAAATAAAAACTAAATATTTAGATAGGTGAGCAATTTTAAAATCGTTTATTTTTCGGAAGGATGCCGCGACAAACAATCTACGGCCCCAACCCTGCCACGTAAACAACATAATTGATTCTGTTCAACATAGCCTGGAGCACTGGATATAAAAAAAAAAAAAAACAGCAGCGGGTGACACGAGACTAGAGTGATCAAAATACTATCCATAAAAACTAAAATGACGATGCACTTTTTCAAATGCCCGTTGTATAAGGAGATGACGTGTGAAAAATTCTGTCCTAATTAGTGACATCACAAATAGCTTATGAAGAGAGGTGGGGGGTCATTCTACTAATCGCACTTGTTTAAGATATTTCGACTATTGGTTGAAATCCGTTCTTGATAGATGGGTTAGTATTTCGTTAAACTGTTCAGTCTTGACTTTATTTTCCATTCAAGAATAATTTACGCTTGAACTGTTTGTATACCAGGAATTAGTATAGAAACGCTTAATAATATTTTGATCTATACAGACACACAGACACAAAGACACGCTTGTTCCTTTTTCTTTTGTGAAATTATACCTAGATACTACATAATATTTTTATAAACTGGTGTTCATAGATTGAGAAAGATGAGTGTGCAGAGACAGACACACAGATAGATAGATAGATAGATAGATAGATAGATAGATAGATAGATAGATAATAGGCTGAAATACATAGATAAGAATAATAGAAATGAGATAAATAAATATGAGGAGACTATTTTATATAGGTCTCTTAATATGAGTTAATATATATATATATATATATATATATATATATATATATATATATATATATATATAAGAAACAGATAACTTTATGGTTTCATGGTGATTCTAATTTATTTCTTTAGAATCGAAATTCGATTCTAATTCCTCAGATCAACATTTCCATAAAAATTGTATGAAAATTTTGATCTGAGGAATTAGAATCGAATTTCGGTTCTAAGGAAATAAATTAGAATCACCATGAAACCTTAAAGTTGTCTGTTTTTAATATAATTAATATTTGCTCTGTTTTTAGATTAAGCTCTCTGGAGTATATCCTCCCTGGAATTATCCGTACGGATTACCAAACCCATCTTTAACGATAGATAGATAGATAGATAGATAGATAGATAGATAGATAGATAGATAGATAGATAGATAGATAGATAGATCTGCTAAACAATGGAATAGATAGATAGATAGATAGATAGATAGATAGATAGATAGATAGATAGATAGATAGATAGATCCACGCAGATTCACATAGATAGATAGATAGATAGATAGATAGATAGATAGATAGATAGATAGATAGATAGATAGATAAAGAAAGAAAGAAAGAAAGAAAGAAAGAAAGAAAGAAAGAATGAAAGAAAGAAAGAAAAAAAGAAATTGTTTCAGATCTCCAGAAATGAATCACCCGAAACAAACTTCATTTCACTCGCTGATGTCACCATTAATGACAAAACCCAAGTGAGACAAAGAAAATATTTAGGATTTATTTCTTTATAGCAACGAACTTGATTTTCTTTCCCTTTTCTGATCCGATCCAAACTTTAATCCGTAAATGATTATCTTCTTTCTTCTTCTTTGCTCACGAAAAGAGATTTGACTGCCGTATGAACAGTAATAACTTAATCTACCCGCAAATATCACGGCCATGACTGATAATCAGTGCCTTGAAAAAAATCGACTTACCTTTTTTTTCTTTCATTCTTCTCTTACAAATGTCACTCTGTCAATTTTAATGAAGCAATTAACGCAGAAGGATGAACGATAAGCCTGACGGTTATAAACGCCGTGATATCGAAGAGTCGAATTACGGTGCAGTCTGTTGCGTTCATTTTTGCAGTCATGCCCTGAGGTAAATACATAACTCCACCTTTTTTTCATTCTTGTTATGGATTATAATAACAGTGTAGCCTGGGATTTCTACCGTTGAGTAGGAGTTCGTCTCGGAGAAAAAAAAAACGGCCCTGAATTCTAAAGAGTGGAACATATCGTTCTCAGAAGGTCATGTGGTAAAATTTCAGATAAAGAATGGGCGGGCATGCATCCAGAACGAACATATGGCATTAAAAGTTAATTAAATGCAGAGAATGAAGGTAGACTTGCTATCTCTAGGGAATAATTTGCAAGAAATGGCGTAGAAAGTGAATTTGCTCCCTTCTTCATATCTTGGGTGCCATTTTGACATTCTTCGAGAATAACTTTCGCATCATATTAAGTAATTAAACATGGAAAACAAATACTACTCCCATTAATAATAATAGGAGTTCTTCGATGCAGTGTAATGGTTAACAAGCTTGTCTCGCTAGAACAATTACGACTTAGAAGAGAGTTCGTTTCTCACTGGGTGCCCCCTACTTTCGACCTTGTGACACATCTAAGCTGCACTTGGAAAATCACTATATAGGGGTCTTTCGAGGCGGTGTAATGGTTAACAAGCTTGGCTCGCTAGAACAGTTACGACTGAGTAGTGAGTTCAATCCTCAATGGGGGGGGCACAGTTTCGTCATTGTGTCCACATCAGAGCTACGCTTGGAAAATCACTATATATATATCGAGTCTAAATCGTGACCCCCACCTTCGTCACCGAGGCCCGTTCTTCAGGTGGTTGAAATGTCGAACTGAGCCCTTTATTGGGGTGACAGGACCCAAAGAGTGTGAGTTCAATACCTGGTTAAAGCGGTGGAGAACTTGGAGAGGAAATTAACCAGGAGATAACTGATAACTGACATCTATTAGACATGGCACGTGGAACTAGAACAGTCTACCCCAGTGAGCGAAATAAAGGGTTCAGTTCGACATTCCAACCACCTGAAGAAGGCCGGACCGTACAACGGCCGAAACGTTATAATAAATATGGCGACAAAGATGAGGGACAATAGTCCGAATAATAACAAATAATTGTACATAATAACTCATCTAAAAATATAGACTGATTTTCTGAAAGCCGGATCGTACAACAGCCGAAACGTTATAATAGATATGGCGACAAAGATGAGGTCAATAGTCCGAATAATGTAAATAGTTTAAATATTTTATAGTTAATTTCGCACTAAATTTTTATTTGTCTTCCAGGTAGTAATTTGTCAAACACCGATTTAAATTTCCTGACAAACATTAGTTCCGCTGGTGACACTCTCGACGCAAACACTTTAAAAGTCACCCGAAGTAGATTTAGTGTGCTATTGTCATACACTATACTATCTAGAACTCTAAATTTCGAAAACATTTTATGAAGAACATTTACGCTTACAGTGGAAGTAGTTCTTCTACACTTAAATGTTGCAGGTGCTTTTGAAAAACTGTCGGTGACAATCAAGTAATAGGCACCAATCAAATGTCCCGTGTAATTAACATGCAACCTCGTCGAAATTGACAATAATTGACAATAAATTGACAACATTGACAATAATTTACAGATGGCAATGTTGCCGCTAGAGCACTATCTCTGAATGACCTAACAACATTTTGAACATCCTGGTCAATTTTAAGCCAATATCCGTAAATTCTTATAATGGATCTAATTCTGGGCATTCCAGAATGTCCAACCCGTCCTGGGCAAGACGATAAACTACATCCGCGTCCTGGGTAAGACGATAACTACATCCGCGTCCTGGGTAAGACGATAAACTACGTCCAACAGCAAGGCCTCTGATCAGGAGGTTTTGAGGAGCATGGAATTATCTCTTAATTTCTGGTGTTCCCAGGTCCACCCTGACCCGGGGTTGTAGCACCTGTTAGGGTCCCAGCTATGGGAAAATAGTTAACCTCAAAACTGGAGTCAAAACACTATGAAAGTGTAAAAATAGGTTTGAATACCAGAAATAATTTGTAAAAAAAATTATTACTATCAATACATTTTTGGAAAAAAATATTACAAGCTATACATTTTTTTTTAAAGAAAAAAAATATTACCAGCAATACAAATCTTGTCGGCATTAAGTAACCAAATGAGGCTGATATGCCGTAAAACAAACCAAACCAAACCAGAATGTCCAACATGAAATTGCTTTAAAATTCTCTTTTGAAAGGAACCAGGAATTACTATTCTTTTATCGTACATTAGTACTTCATGTATGTTGTAGTGTTTGTTGCTTTTGTTGTTGCTGCTGCTGTTGCTGTTGTAGTTGCTACAGTAACTGTTGTTATTGTTGTTGCGGAAATTGTTTTAGCACGATTTCTAAGTTCTCCGTATTGTGATTTTATTTCCAATCCATGTTTGAGTTCAAAACTCCCATCAACATCAGAACTATTGTTTTGTCAAATGTCAGTTCCGTATCCTTTGTCACCACTCTTATAATGTTCGTATAATGCTCGTAGTTCTAGTTAGTAATACTCTAAGGAAAGACTGGAACAAAAGGTTGAGTGAAGAATAGGTTTAATCACACGAGAGACATTGCTTCATAATAATACAGTCATCGAGAATACCGTAGTTCAGTGCGGCAATGCGTAAGGCTCAAACGCTACGCCTTGCAACCCACTTTGCGACGACCGTTCGTATAAGCAGACGTGCTAATCAAAGTGTATGGACGAGTCCATGTTCAACAATTAGTGTAGAGAAAGTCTGTCACCTTTCTACACAACTCATGATTCACATGATGTCAACAGGGCAGGATGATTGTTCGGACATTTGTGTCAAACATATCCCTCATATGTCGAATGGCGAGATAGAAAAGTGATGTTAAATAATAATAATAATAATAATAAGAAGAAGAAGAAGAAGAAGTGATCATACTTTTTCTATAAAAGCAATTTTATCTTTTCTGTTTAAGGCTAAGATAAATGTTTCATTGTGTCCTTCTAGACAATTTTTCTCTCTAGAATCTCTCTATATTATCTCTTTAGTGTAGAGAAAGTCGGTCGTCTTTCTACACAAGAGTTTTTAATGTCTTCGCGTTTTTATTCAATTGACTTCATAATTCGCAATAAATATACAAGATAGAAACTAACACATGTAGATGCAATACTATGAGATACTATGCTTTACTATGTTTAAGGGCTATAGATTTCAAATGTTTTAAATTCGGCTTTTTTATATCAGTCAATGTCTTATTTAGTATTTTAGTATTACATAGTATTATCTACGATTAGCTGTCTTGTCATAGCAGTTAATGTCTTTTATGATGTCGGCTGCTAAGAAAATTGGTTCATTGTGTCTTGCTAGACATTTTTTTTTCCGGAATCTATCTCGTACATCTATAAGTCTTTCATTCGTCCATCCTTAGAATATTGCTGCCACATATGGTCCGGTATTCCTGCTATATATTTAGAAATCTATATCTATAATTCTCAAAATATGTGTATGTATGTGTGTGTGTGTGATCGGATGTTGTTTATGTTTATTTGTCTGTCTGTCAGTTTCTCTCTCTCTCTCTCTCTCTCTCTTTCTACACGCGCGCACACACACACACACACATATATATATATATATATATATATATATATATATATATATATAGCTGACATGAAGTGGAAATACTATATGGGATCCATTGCTAAGTCAGCTGCTAAGAAAGTTGGATCACTGTGTCTTGCTAGACAATTTTTTTCTCCGGAATCTATCTCATACATCTATTCGTCCATGCTTAGAATATTGCTGTCACATATGGTCCAGTGTTACTGCTAAATATTTAGAGACCCTTCATAAAATCCAAAGAAGATATCAGCATTATTATTGGTCCTGGCCTGACATCTCGTCAGCTGTCACTTTCCCACCGCCGTAATGTTGCTACTCTGTACCTTTTCTATAAATAATATCATGACAATTGTTCGGATTAGTTCTTCGCTATGGTAACTAGACTTTATGAATTACTAGCAAGAGAGAAGGCACGGTGGAGTAATGAATAGCGGCTCGGATTGAGGAATCGTAGTTCGAATTCCAGTCGAATCCATTACATTCACTTACATGTTAATAACCTTGGGAAAGGTATGAATCTTCTTCTTCAGGATTCTTTAGCAGAACAGACCGGATTCTATAGCCTTCGATGGCAACTGGACTACCGCAGGAAGAAATGGCAACCTACTGCGGGAAAAAATCTGCCTCGTCAGTCATGTAACAAAAGATACATGATCGCCTAAGCGTGTATCACGCATGGCACATAACAAAACAAAAAAGTTCTAAATTATCAATCAAGTCTCATCAATTTAAAGTTGAGCTAGCTAGATGATGCACTAAGTTCTATGCTAACAGTTTCTTTTCTCGCACTTCTCGCTTGTGTAAATCTCTTTTGACTCCATACTTTCCAGCCAACTTTAATTTTCAAAAATCTAAATGTAATATCAATCACTATCTTACTCTTCTATTGATCTCGCTCTTTAATAATGTTTTTGCTTTCTATTCTTTGACACGCAGTAACCAGTGTCTTAGTGGCTTTACTGCCTTACTTCGGGTAAATTCGATTCAAAAATGTGGTGGTCGACATAAGTACGAATGGATGAAGTGGCTTATTAAACCAAGAGAGATTCGTGTTAGGCATATGAGAATTTAATGTTGGTTTTTGATTACTAGATTTAGAAATTCAACCTGCAAAATTTCTAAACAACAATTGTTCCTAAATTCTAATTGTTATATTAGTGTACAGATGTCCAGTGTTAATAGAAGCGATAAGTTAAAATATTTTAAAGTTACGAGGCGAAAAAAAGGTCTAGACAAAAATTAAACAACTTTACTCGATTTACGCCATAATTTTTATTGTTGCGTCTTTATTATAATATTGATAGTTTAATTGTTTACCCAATATAAGACACAAGAGATTTGTTACCATAGAAGGAGGAGGGGTAGGTGGCAAGAAGTGCAGATTATGAGGATAAATAGGAAGAATATTTGCTGATTTTAATTGTCCTTGGGAAGAAATCTGTCCGAATGAAAATTCTTTTTTAACAAATGATTTACGAAGAGAAGGTGGGGGTGATTTATTCTAGTGTACGTGGCTTGGCTGATCTTAGCTGTGAAGGTTTGAATTTGTGGAAATGACTGTATCTCGTCATAATATTTGCCATAGAAATAGCAGCAGTGTAATTATGGTGGGTCTTAGCTGTGAAGGTCTCAACTGGTTCTCGTCAGAGTATTTGCCATAGAAATATTAATAAAATAAGTAAACATGTTGGGTCTTAATTGTGATGGTCTTAATTTGTTGAAATAATGAATATAGCTCGCCGGAATATTTTGCTATAGAAATAGTAATGGCGTAATAAAACATTAGTTGTGAATGTCTGGACAAGTGGAACTAATGAATGTCCCTCGTAAAGATATTTACCATAGAAAGTGTAAGGGAGTAATTAGACATGGTGTGTCTTAGTTTAGAAGGTCTGTACAGGTGGAACTAATGTAGCTCGTCGGAATATTTTCCATAGAAATAGAAAGACTATTGATTAATTAAACATGATGGGTTTTAATTGTGACAGTCTGAATTGGATTGCTACTACTACTGGTACGAATTAATTCCCAATTCGCACAGTCAAATTAAAAGAGAGAGTTGTCTTAAAACACTAGAAGACGAAGAAATGTCTAGACAATAATTCAAAAACGTCGTACGTGAAATTCAACCTCCAAAATTTCTAAACAACAATTGTTTCTAAATTCTAATTGTTACATTGGTGTACAGATGTCCAGTGTTAATAGAAGCGATAAGTTAAAATATTTTAACTTTTATTAAAATAAATTATACTAATTATACTCGTTAAGTAATAAGTACCTGTGCTTTTTATTTTTAATGTCTTTTCCATGTCATTTGTAATTAGTTGACATCTGGTTGCAGTGGACCAACTTAATAATGTTTTTATTTTTGTTTATCTTAGGATTGTTGTTTGTGTTATTTTCTGAAAGTCTTTCAAACTAATTTGCTCATAAATGACCTTGTTTTGTAATCTGCTAATGCTAAGTGTTTGTTTTATATTATTCAATTCTTTATAAAATAATGCGTGTGGAGATGACGTATTAACACGTCTGACCATTTTTTGGTCAGATATTTTTGAACGCACCTCATATAATGGAATTCAATTAAAAAATTAAGCGGGATTTTCAGTAAAGTAGGCCCAAAATATTAGAATACATGTGTATGAAAATATTGGAATTCCAGACAGGGTGGGGGAGTTATGAAATTTCTTTGGAATTATAATGATATTCCATGATGTCTTGGATTTTTGTGCTGACTCACCGATTTTATCCTTTTATCATCTACTAATTTCCCTGAAATAATAATTATTATATTCAGTGTATGGAATTTCTATGGAGAAATTTCTAAAGTTGATTTACTTGAAGATCTCACAAACAGTTCTATAATTTGAGTTTCAATATCTCGTCACTGAATATTGGTACACGAAAGCTCTACACTTTAGTTTGAGGCGTACTTGTCATTCCCTGTTTGTGTCATAGATTTTCAGAAAAATAAAACATGAACAAACAGGCCCGCAAAAAAAGAACATTTTTTTCATGACATAGCTTTTTTTAACTACCTTCACTCTTTATCAATATTTATTGTTTTAAAAGACCATGATTAGAATCATTTTTACAATGATCTCCCGATACTGTCTATATTTCTGAGATGAGGTATTATGTACAGTATTTACATTAGTCGGACTATTGTCCTCATCTGTGTCGCCATATTTGTCACAACGTTTCGGCTGTTGTACGCTCCGGCCTTCTTCAGGTGGTTGGAATTTCGAACTGAACCCTTTATTTCGATCACTGGGGTAGACTGTTCTAGTTCCACGTGCCAGTTATCAGTTTATCAGTTATCTCCTGCTAATTTTCCCTTTGAAAGTTCTCCACTGCCTTAACCAGGTATTGAACTCACCTTCTTTGGGTCTGTCACAGGATCTAACCAACGCCTTTATCCATGTGTCCTTGAGGACATCTGGGTATGAACTTCTGAGTATTATAAACCTAATGTTTTCAGCAGGAGATAACTGATAACTGACATCCATCAAACATGGCACGTGGAACTAGAACAGTCTACCCCAGTGAGCGAAATAAAGGGTTCAGTTCGAAATTCCAACCACCTGAAGAAGGCCGGAGCGTACAACGGCCGAAACGTTGTGACAAATATGGCGACAAAGATGAGGAAAATAGTCCGACTAATGTATCTTTAGATACGTTTTCAGTAAAATTCCGCAGGTATTGATGTAAAAACGCTTGAATCTCGTTATTATTAGAGAAATCCTTTCTCATTAAATCGTTTTTCTGTGAGCGCAAGATAATAATCTGTTGATTCAGGTCAGCTGAATATGACGGGTGGCAGTAGAACAGACAATCCAAGTTCGAACATTTTTCCTGGGTTTTTCTTCTGTTTGCGGCCTTGCGTTATCATGGCGAAGAACGACATATTTCCTGCAATCCACTGTGTACGCTGCTACTGAAGTACGAAACTGTTGTAACATACCTACTAACGATAATGGGTATGTCCGCATTCACATAAATACAGTAGTAAATACTGTATGTTGGTCTGCAGTTGGAGATTCGTCTCCAGCTGTGCTGGTCAAACTCTCTACCTCCGGGCAGTGAGGATCTATGCCCTTCGACATAGCCTCGTCTCGGGGAAACAGCTACCCGACCCCGTTTTATACCAGGTTTAAAGGGAAATTTTGGCCGAACCTACGGGCTCGGATACCCCACATTAAATTCGGCCTAGTGCTACATCTGACAGCATGGGGCGGTTCGTAGATATCCTACAGTTGGAGATTCGTCTCCAGCTGTACTGGTCAAACTCTCTGCCTCCGGGCAGAGAGGATCCCCAGATGAGGCTATGTCGAAGGGCAGAGTTTCGTCTAAGGAAACAGCTACCCGACCCAGTTTTATACAGAGTCTACGGGAAATTTTTGGCCGAGCATATGGACTCCGATACCCCAGATTAAATTCGGCCTGTGCCACATCTGACCACGTGGGGCTGTTGGTAGATATCCTGCAGTTGGAGATTCATTGTGGAATTCACTTGACTCACTTCTAGCAGTTGACTAATTCTTCTACGCGCCGCTGGCGAATCTTATATGTGTTGTTCTTGTCCTAAGTATTATCGTACATTACCAACCTTCGTGTGATTATTCTATTCAGTAACCTTACCTAGGTTACAACAAAAACTAAGCCATGTTTGTGCATTCCAAATTTATTCTTAACTAAAACGTATGATTAGTGGTAGAGATTTTATGATTAAGAGTTGTATGTGGCCTTGCGATGTCATGGAGGAGAACAAAATGTTTCCTACTGACGAGCGCAGGAAGTTTTTTCGGTCAAGATTTTATAGATACGTTGCAGCTGCTGGACGTGTAAAGGTGCATTTGCGGTTGCTCTGCATTTTAAGAAGTATAATACCCCGACGATCCAACCACGCACACAAATTACCATTCTTCTGGCTTAGATTTTCGGGTCGTTTCTGGAGAGTATATCCTCATCAATCTATAATCTTGTGCGTTAAACATTGTCGCGTATGTCATTTACTTTTCATCACCTGTCATGTCATAATTCAGGAAAGGTTAGCTATGATGATACATTAGTCATTACAATTTGTTCTCAAAAACTGAAATTAATTATTTCAATTTAATATCTAAGTGTCTATATATCTATTTGTGGCATACTGTTCCAATCTATCTATCTATCTATCTATCTATCTATCTATCTATCTATCTATCTATCTATCTGTCTGTGTCTCTTTGTGGCATGCTGTCCCTATCTATCTATCTGGTGAGACGGAGAAGTACTAGGAAGAGGAAAAAAGTCAAACAATTATGTCCTGACCCCAAAAAGAAGAGGTATTGAGCAAAATTTCATGGGAGGTGTTGTAATGGAATGTCCCACACTCCCTATCGCCTGTGTGGACTGACTATATCAGTAGATATATATAGTGATCACAGGATATACCTGGGGCTTACTTCGGAAATTTGTTGGAGAGTCTCGTCTGGGGTGGTAGACAGCTACCCGACCTCGTTTTTTATGGGGTCTACGGAGAATTTTTGTCCGAGCCTACGGGCTGGGATACCCCACGTTAAATTCGACCTTGTGCTACATCTGACCGCGTGGGGCGGTTGGCAAATATCCTTACTTTGGGATTTCCAACTACTAGATTCCCTGTCTTTCAGTAGTGTATTCTCTTTTATAATAAACCTCTCTTTCCTCTATGCGTGTGTTGCTGTTCCTTCACTCGAGTACCATCTTTCTTTGTAACATCTTTAAAGATACAACACTATCTATCTATCTCTCTATGTGGTATGATGTCCCTATCTATCTATCTATCTATCTATCTTTGTGGTGTGCTATCTCGATCTATCTTGTTTCTTAAAAGTCATGAAGTGTCTATAGGTGTCTTTGAAAATACGCATGTACTCAGCCGAAGAATCCTTGTGTGACTTTTAATACTCTTGCATTTTACCCGCGCAAAAATTATGTAATCGTAATACAACTGGATATTCATCGAGAACTTCTTTTTTTTTTATTTAACAACGACTATAGTATGAAGATCTACAGTAGGTTGATGCTAATGACTGGGTAATTATACTCTATCTAGACTTTAGACTCTCTAATTGAATTGAATAAGGCATGATCTATGAAAGGAAATTTCTCGATAAATGAGATGTAAATCCAAATCAATGTAAGCTTATTTCAAACAATTGATCTTAATAATTGGAAGGCAGTCATTATAGAGAGATGCGCTAACATAACCACAAGTTCCCATGAAAATATATAATCTGTGAATCCAAATAACTTAAGTGGATTGCTACGACTACTGGTACAAATTATTTCCCAATTCACCCTGTCAACTCGACAGAGTGGGTTGTGTTATAAAGTTACAAGACGAAAAAAGGTCGAGACAAAAATTATAAAAAAAACTTTACTCGATTTACGCCATCATTTTTTTTGTTGCGTCTTTAATATGATATTGTGAGGCAGTTTTTGGTTTAATTGTTTACCCAATACAATATACAAGAGATTTGATACCATAGAAGGAGGAGGCAAGAAGTTCAGATTATGAGGATAAATAGGAATGATAATCGCTGTCTCTAATTATTCTTGGGAAGAAATCTGTCCGAAGGAAAATTCTTTTTTAACAAATGAATTACGAAGAGAAGGGGTGATTTGTTCTAGTGTACCTGGCTTGGCTGATCTTAGCGGTGAAGGTCTGAATTTGTAGCTCGTCAGAATATTTGCCATAGAAATAGAAAGACTTGAATCTCGTTATTATTAGAAAAATCGTTTCTCATTAAATCGAATTACCAAACTTAAATCGAAATACCAACCTTAAGTAAACATGATGGGTCATAGTTGTGACAGTCTGAATTGGATTGCTACGACTACTGGTACGAATTAATTCCCAATTCACACAGTCAACTTAAAAGTGAGAGTTGTCTTAAAACACTAGAAGACGAAGAAATGTCTAGACAATAATT
>CAHIKZ030000044.1:125000-162500 GCA_903632075.3 Acanthosepion pharaonis | reverse complement strand
TTGTACTGTACATATTACTAACAGTAGATACCAAATGTAAATACAGTTTGTCGTAATTTAATATTTTATTTCTTTTAATTTTAAATAATTGCTTGATATTTTTAAATAATTCACTGCACAATTTACACATTAACAGATAGTTCAAAAAGCACAATAGAGCATTGTATTCAGACTACTAATATTAAAAGGTAATCTTTTGTATTCACTAAATGATTGTGCAAATCTACCAATAATTGTTTCTGCATCCAATTCAACTAACAATTCCTTTTCAATGAATAATAGCATATAAGATTCTCAATTCTCCTCGAATGTCTTAACATGTCTTTTAAAATGTCTTTTCACATTGGACATGAGTAAATGACAGTTTGCAAATGATTTAATCAAGTTCTTATCCTTTTTTATTACTAAAGCCGTTGTCTATGTTTGCTTATTTATTGCATTTTTATTTGATATGCGGGGCCTACTTCATCAGGGACCTACTTGACCTACCTGCGCGCCACTGCAGATATTAATTTTCTAGGTAGGTTCTTTCTACAAAAACAGTGGTTCTGGAAATGAAAATGGGTACTAGATCAAGTCTCTCGTCGCTTCAATACAAATGGTTGGTCAAGCTGCTCTAGTATTTTCTTCTTAGTATGTCTTTATCAGTCACTTCTCCCCCGTTCTTCTACATTACTTCTCGCCTATTTTATTCTTTTTTATACATTTATCTTGGTTCTTTAGAAAGGCCAGGGCACGAACTGATACTACACTTTGATCCCAGATAGAAAAGCATACCGCCCATACATACCAGCCGAATAATATTTAATTTTCAGATTTCAGTTTAACACTTGAGTTTAATAAAAGATAAACTAAATTGTGTCCTCTTCTAAAATTCGTCCTGATCGGGGATGTAACAGTAAAAGAGATAGATCAAGTATCGATCATCATAAAGACTGAAAAATAAAATTGACAAACATTATTGTTTAAGGTTGACGGACACACATGTTTTAATTAGTTTTATTTTATTTTTTTTATTTTTTTTTTTACGAATTGGTCAAACCCAAACTCAAACAAAAATATTGTTTTTCAATCGTTGAGTCTACCGATTGAATAGAATTTTATTATAAACAATTGTCTTGTAAATGGAATTTTTAAAGCATTCTGAATGTAAAAATAAAGAAAAAAGACAATAAGAAACACTAACTGCCAAAAAAAAGTGAAGTTTTGTTGAAATCGGTTGAAAAATGTAGGAAATCCGATCCCATATATAAACGAACACACACACACACACACAAACAACCTGGGTTTTATAATAAGTATAATTCGATATGAGTTGTTCCCCTTTCATTCCGGCGACAGAATTGTATTTTCAAATTGATTTCATGCAAAAACAATTGTTTTTTTTTTTTTCAATTTTTGGCGCTGTCAGAACCACCGCAAGGTAATTTTACGTAGTCCTGTGAAGTTTTGTTGAAATCGGTTGAAAAATGTAGGAAATCCAATCCAATATATAAACGTACAGACACACACACACAACCTGCGTTTTATAATAAGTAAGATAGAAGAGATTGTGTGCTAACGAAATGATTCAACTTACTTATCTGTCTGAGTCAGAGAGTTTCTGGCTTAAATTCCCTCGAAAAGATTTGAAAACGTGGCCAAAACGAGCACCAGGTTTCTTACTTATGCCTGTAAAGGACTACACTTATCGAACAAAACCTTGACCTATAGAAGACAGGTGATATGATTCAGAGAATTAGTGAAAAAAATCAATTGAAAAACGTGTTTGTCGAAGTTCAGAATGACATCACAGTTTGTAGGCGTTTGGACGGTGGATATGCACAAGATAAACAAACTCACAGTAAGTAAATAAATATGAAAGTACGTATAACATACTATGTCAATATTTAGTCCACTGAGTCATTTTACATATTCACTTTATCATGCACAAAAGTTATGACAGTTTAAAAAGACCTAAAGAATTTCTATTACCCTATCTAGCTATGTATCTCAGTCTGTTCATATCTATCTATCTATCTATCTATCTATCTATCTATCTATCTATCTATCTATCTCCTTCCATTTATCTCTCTCTCTCTCACTCTCTATCTATCTATCTATCTATCTATCTATATATATATATATATATATATATATATATATATATATATATATATATATATACATACAGAAGTAGAGCTGAAATTATAATTATTTTTTTAAAAATATGATTCCTTTGCTACATAAGAGATCTCATGTTTCAAAAAACGAGAGCCAAAATATAATTATTAAAATTAAATTGAATTAAAATAACAAGCCGTGTTTAATCCTCAAGCGAAAATTTAGGAATAACCCATTTTGAAGTTTACGTATCGTTATAAGCCTGTTCATTCGTTACTATGGAAACGGCTGGGGCGACCATTTTTGATAAGGGGCCTAAGAGTTAATTTTTATCCACATATCAGTCACCTTCAATAATTTCATTCATCTCTCTCTCTCTCTCTCCACTTATATATATATATATATATATATATATATATATATATATATATATATTAAAAAATGAAGAGAGAACCTGCAAACGATTTTGGTTATAATGTTGATTTTTTTAAAAATATATTGTACTTTATTTTCCATATTTTTGCTACACATGTTTCCGGTTATTCTTAAAAGAGTGCTCAATACAGAGTAGAATAAATATAATTTATTGGAAGATTATAACATAAATATGTTGTAAGATTACTACAAAAAATAGCCATTTTGTTTCAACACTCCTGGTGTCTTATCAAGGTTCTACATTCAACACCATCACTTGATAAGACACCAGAAGTGTTGAAACAAAATGGCTATTTTTGTAGCGATTTTACAGCATATGTAATAATCTTCCAATAAATTATATATATATATATATATATGTGTGTGTGTGTGTGTGTGTGTGTGTGTGTGTGTGAGAGATTTTGGTTGGTGGTGTTTGTGCGTAATATTTTTAGATAGAGTATATATGTAAAAGGACATATATATAAAAAGACAAAAAGAAAACTAATCTTGGCCATGCGTTTCGTCCTCCTCGGGACTTTATCAATGAACAAAAAATTTAAAGAAAACTTTTAAACCCATGACGTCATGTTATTCAAAATATGTAGCACATAAATTAAAACTAAATTATTTCAGCTAACCTGATGAATATTTATGAGCGTTCCTAAACTCAAATATTTTGAAAAGCCAATAACATTCAGATGGAAAATTCTCGAGAATGTCGCTATTGAATCATATCAAAATCTACGCCCTGGTTTCTTTCCAAACTCACTTTTATCTGAAAGAATTCCTACTTTCCCAAGCCAATATACATGACCACAAAAAAAGTTAAAAATCAAAAGAAACCGGTTAAATCCATTATGACACGTTTTCAAAGATGTACAGCGCATACATCCATTCCGAAACATAACAATCTGATCGCAATTTAAACAATATTCATTTATTAAAAAATATATTTCTTAAATATTACTCGCTTACTTTTGCCTTACTAGACTTTGAATTATGGCACTTTGTGTCCTCCATATGTTTTAACTAACCACCTCATGAATATTGATGACCATTCTCAAATTTAAAATCCTTGATAAACCAATGACATCATTTCTATATAAATATATATAAACAAGTACAACAAAATGAAGCCTCACTTTTGCCTTGATAAAGGGAGAACGGGAGAAAGAGAGAGAGAAATGTGTGTGTATTTATTTATTTAAAACGGCCATTGCCAAAGTCTTTAAGATTTGGTGATTATGGAGTTTTTTATTCTTTACACTGACCCATAGCGATTTGACTGGGTGTTTGAATAGGAAAGTTCTTTCTCCTACCCACACCCAAGTCTAAAAAATATCTTTTATGACTGGTAAGACGAGAGATGAATGCATTCTTTTCCAAAGGGTATTACGGCCGGGTTTAAGCGCAGCATATTTCTTCGATGTCTGAATAGATTTCAATATATATGCAACGTTTCAATATATATGCGACATTCTACACGTACGCTCATCTGCGTACGAACGCAGACACACAGGCACGCATACATACACTATGAAAAAAAATTCCATCAATAAAAAGGGCTTATAACAAAGAAAAATCGAGACATATAAGCAGTCAATTGCTGATAACCCCTGACGCGTGATTCTCAGAGAGTCCGTTTACAAAACTCTGGAATCAGAATGCTGAAAGATAACATCAATCAACTTGACAAACCTTTTACTTGTACTAATCTTTTTTTCTCTCTCTCTATATATATATATATATATATATATATATATATATATATATATATATATATATATATATATTTGATGGACTCTCCGTCATTGACGACGTATGAGGGTCAAGCAACTCAGTTCCTAGGAACCGACAGCCCAGACACCAGAACATATTTGATTATAGTGATGAAGGTTTTGTGCAGAACCAACCAAACTTTTTGAAGAGCCGAATACAGAGACCTGATGCACCGTGTGCCGCAAGGTCCCCAAACGACCCTTCGCAGGTTTCGAATTCAGAGTTTTCGTCCTAGACCAGTTGCTATCCAAATCTATAGAACCCAGTTGTGCCCTGCTATTTACCCATAGCTGGAGAGAGAAGAAGATTAATACCTTTCCCAATGTTATTAAGTGAACGTAATGGATTCGACTGGAATTCGAACTCGGCTCTCCGATTCCTCAATCTGAGCCGCTATTCACCGTTCATCTTCTCTCTCTCTCTCTGTCTCTCTCTCTCTCTCTATATATATATATATATATATATATATGACTGAAAAACAGAAGGATTTCGTACTGGGTCTGCAACTAATTTCCATCTAAGCAATATCCCCCCCCAATACATATTGTCCATCCACTTTTAGTGTTAATTCTATTATAATTTATTAACCTCAATTTAGCTCTATTGAGCGAGGTTCGAAACCAGTTAGCTAGCCCGTTCTTACTTTTTAACTATGATTATCATGACTGGTAATAAAATACATTTTGTCTTTTTCTAGCATATCATATATATATATATATATATATATATATATATATATATATATATATATATATATATATATATATATATATATATATATATATATATATATATATATATATATAAAAGAAATATGTTGTAGTGGTTCCAACGAGAGAAAAGTATGTGTGTGTGTGTGTGTGTACTGATTACTTGTGGTGGGATAGTGTGTATGTGCGTATGTGTGTGTATGCGTGTATAGGTACAAATAAGTTTACGAATTCCTCGTAGTAAGACAGTATATGTATGGAGGGAATATACGCACGCATATATACACGCATGCTGACAGGATCACACCAAAATGGAAACAGATCCAAGAGCACATAGGGGTCACTAAAACATTAAAAGATAAAATGCCGATAACTACTCGCTGGACCAACCTTAATTGTTTTATGACCCTTCGCGCAGAACTCTTCATTGACAATTCTAAAAAGAAATTCGGATTACCAACACACAAACAGAGAATGTCTCATATCGAGAATATTTCACATTGAACATAAAGAAAAATTAATTATTTTTAATAATATGTAGAAATCTCCACTTTTACCTAAAGACGGTCGCGAGACCAGAAACACGTGTCGTAAAATTATGTAAAAACAAAGCATAATATTTTTTTCTAAATAAATCCACATTACAACCAAAAATGTTATCGGCACCTCTCTTCTCTTCTTTTTAATATATATATATATATATATATATATATATATATATATATATATATATATATATATATATATATATATATATATATATCATCTGCCCTCCTCTCTCTCTTTCACGCACCCATATATACGCATCTACACATATTTAAGAAAAAAAAAACTTAACACTATTTGGCTCTAGACTGTGGTAACAGCTCAAAGATTCCTTCGGCTAATAAAACCAAAATTATAACAGGATTATGTGAAAGTTGGGCATGATTCAGTTGCATTTTGAAAACAAAACCAGCCATGTGTTGATGAAATACTTGGGCCGTCGTTAACTGACAACGATAAAAAAACACACAACGACGGGGAACATTGCCTTGAATCGCATTGAAGTTTAACACTGGTGCTAATCAACTCACCTATCTATACTAAACTGTATTCCACAGAGTCTTGCAATGTTGTTGATAATATTATTGGCACAACAGCCTCGCCATTGTAGCATGTCGGCTGGTCTAACGAGTTCTGTTATCAGCGTTATTAGGCAGATATTTATGTTTCTTTGTGAAGGAGACTGCTATGGAACCAGCCTGTCTGGGTATTGTGCAAGCTACTGGTTGCTATAGAATTATGTGGGATGCGAACTGTTGGAGTTGGCAAGGACCAATAATGACCATTGGAGACTGTCTTATTGAAAACCATTTGTACATACTTTAATGCTCGAAGGTAATGTGTGGACGATATAAAAGTGGTTCCTGGAATTCTCAGTTGAGTGCCAAAGGCGACATTGATCTTTGCGCTCGATAGATTTAAACCCTGATAGGTCGCAGTTTTCAAAAAAGACACTTACACATAGAATCAGAAAATTCCTAGAACATTGTTATACCATAATACCTATTCTATTGTAATAGACTATCCCACAGATAATAAGTAGTAGTAGCAGTAGCCAGTTGGGCTCAGTGGTGTTGAGTGAGTCTGTCGGACATTGAAGTATCAACCATCACTACTAGATTGCTGCGTCATTATCTCTTATTTCAAGTTCCTAACGTTTTGTACCTCGAACTAATTTAGGACGACTTATTTGAAATACATGCCTCCACTGTGAAAACTACTCTACAAAAAACACATAATGAGAAAAGAAGGCTTAGAAAAATTAGGTTCACAGAACATATTGAAGGCAGGAAGGACAGAAGATAACGAGTTATCTTCCTAACAACCTGGAATTTGTGGAGAGTTATGAACGCTTACCTACTGTTATTCAGGTGAAGGAAATTACTTTCTGTAATTCTGGCCATTTATATATCTATATATGTATGTGAGTGACTGTGTGTGTGCATATAGCAGGTACTTTCGCTATATCAGTGAATATGGCTCTCCACAGCCTCTTGTCTTTTGTTGCAATATGTTTTCCTTTACGACGCTTCTTTGTGAGACTTGCTTAAACGCCACAAATGTTTTTGCTGCTTTCTTCCTATTTTTTCTTTGGTGAGTGTTAAATTCTCCAAACCTTCTTTCCTCATGATGCATCCCCTAAACTTTTAGTTTTATCTTTCTGATTGCTAGCAATATATATATATATATATATATATATATATATATATATATATATATATATATATATATAATAAAAAAAGGCTTAAACACTAATATTCCATGGTCATAATTTATTCCATTGGAATCGTAAATACGATCCAATTCATCAGACCTACAAATTCAAAATGAAAACAGATAAAACCACTCCGGAAGTGAAAACAGAATTTAGAGAGTGTAAATATGAGGAGGGGGAAGATTGAACCTTAACAGAGAATTTTAGGAGAGGTGGTGGGGAGGTTTTAGATAAGAGAAGAGAATGAATGTCGACGGATGTCTAATGCATAAAGATACATTTCGTGGTGACATACACACACCATCGACAATTTAATGCTAGAATAATAGGGAGGGGAAGGGAAAGAAGAGGTAGGGAGAGAGAGGGACGAAGGAAAGTAAAATTGCGTTTACTTAAAGGGACGCTTTGTAATTGAGAAAATTTGACAAATTTAATATCGACTACAGGTTACAAATCAAATATAAATATATGAAGATAAATATAACGATTGTCTAATCCAGCAAGGACCTATATTTCTATGTTCAAAGAAACATGTGAATACACACAATAACATATACATGTATATACATCCACATAGGCGTGTACCCACACACACACATACATACGTGTATACACATATAAAAATATAAAAATATAAAAAAATAAAAAATATATAATCACATATCCACACATACACATATTCATCAATATCCATATACACACACTTTTCACATACACGTACACCCACATACACATACATATACACATACATACATCTATATATATATACATATATATATATACATACATACTAATACATACACACACATACACACATATATATATATATATACACATACATACACATATACACACGCATACATGTATACATATGCATACATACACACACTTATATATATACACTTACATACATAAACACCTCCATACGTACATATATACACACTTACATACATACACATACACACATATACACATATATCCACATATACACATACATACATATACATTCATATATACACATACATACATATACATACATATATATACATACATATATATACACATACATACACATACAAATAAATACACACATAGATACATATATATAAAGTTAAAATCTAAATAAGTAACGATTCAAATATTTGCGCGTGTAAAAAAAAGTAATATATATATATATATATATATATATATATATATATAAATACATAGCGCATCACATAAACGTTCACAATGATACATTTAGAGATAAACATAATAAATATAATAGTCATTCCATTAAAATGTCATGTCCAATGTTAATGGACTAAGATGGAGCTGACATAAGTGACAATATGTTACTAAACGATGTTCATGTTTTGAAACGTTTCTTATGTCTACATTTAGAGAATATCTCATTCCGAAGATTCAGCAGCTCATCTCGATTCTTATCTTTGATAATGAAGATTTTTTCCGCCATGCATAGATCACACCGATCGCGGAAATTATTAGGTGTTCTGGCTCTAGATTTGTATCTCCATTTTAAAATTGGGTTTAATCCCTTATCCACCAGTTCCCAGTAGTGTTTGGATAAGGAAGTCTGTCTACTGAGGCATCTATATCTAAATGAGCGTCTATGGTTGTATAGACGCTGCTTCCAATCACCGGCGGATATACCTATGTATCTTTTTTTCTCGTTTATATTTTCCTCGGGAAAGATAGTTGCCTCGTATATTACATTTTCATACTTGCATTTATTTATTTATATATATATATATTAGTTCCTGTTCTCTGTCTAATTCCCTCCTTCCGCCCAGTCTGGTATTTTCAACATTCGTTGGCGGGGCGGGGGTCACATCTGTGTCATTTCAAACCTTCACTTAATCTCTGATGAAGTTGTCTTGCCATCACTAGAGATCAAATAGCTTATGGCGATATTAGGTTAAAAGCCGGTTCTCGTTCGATCACCGAAGTTAAGCAACGTTGAGCCTGGTCAGTACCTAGATGGGTGACAGATTGGGAATGGGCGAAGCTGTGAATTCGTACCTTTCCCAAGGTTATTGGCGCTTAAGTAAATATAACGAATCCAATTTCAACCCAGCTGTCCGATTTCTAAATCCATTGCAACATGCAACTTTACTGCACCTGGTATTCTTACGTGGCCAGGCATTTAGTTATTGACCAGGCTCGGTGCTTCAATGTCATATGGCCGTAAGTCTGTATATTCGAGAAATCTTCTTAAAAAGAAAATATGCACATTCCGGCAGGATATGATCATGGGTCCCCCACAGCAGGATAAACCGTCGTTAGATTCGATGTGTTTAGACCGACGAAGGATATTTTTCAATCAAGCAACGCTAAGTAGTGCCTTTAAGTGAAATTCTTGTTATAGACTCTCGAAATAATCTATTTACTCAGTTTCGTATCCAAACGTAAACAAAACAATTATTAAAGAACTAACGTGACAACATCTTTCGTATTAATAAATAAAAATCCATTATTTCTTTAGATATATATATATTAAGTTATTCATCGTGTCTAGAAGAATTCTCAACGGAATTCAAAAAAACACTGAACAACCATTTCGTCCGATTTTGCAATTTATCAGCAGTGAGTATCCACCACCGAGATTCGAACCCGATACAACGATGATGATGAGGTAACTAATTAGACACGATATAGCATCACTCTTCACAAATATCGTAACAGTCTGGGTTCGAGTCTCTGCTAATGAGTCCCAAAAATAGGACGAAACTGCCGTCCAGTGCTTTCTGCATTCTGTTTAGGATTCTTCAAGATTCGATAAATTATATAATTATGATTATTCACCCCCCACCAATAATTTCTATATATATATATAAATATATACACATACACACATAGACATACAGCGTGTTCGTATTACAGAGAGAGAGAGAGAGAAAGAGAGAGAGATAGAAAGAGAGATAAATGAACTGCCAGTAACATTAATATGGCAATGGGTTTTAAAAATGAACTGTCTATTCGTCGTTACGAATTAAGATATGCCTAATAGAATTATGCTATGTGTGTATGAGTCTGTGTACGTGTTTGTGTGTGCGCGCACACACACACACACACACACACAGACGCACACACACACACACACAGACGCACACACACACACACATATATATATATTGTATATAAAAATGATATTGTTTTATATATATGCATATATATATATATTATATATATATATATATATATATATATATATCAAACATATATATATATATATATATATATATATATATATATATATATATATATATATATATATATATATATATATATAATGTTATTATCTTAATCCATAAATAAATAGTTCAATAATTTCGACAAAGATAAGCACATTGACTTTGTTTTAACGAAATCTAACGATCTTAAAATAATGAAAAATTGAAGACTCACCCCCACCGACTGACACAAAACGCGATAATCTCCGCTTTTCGTTTTTTTCCCCCGTTAAGTCGCAGTGTCTGCTGATTTGAGATAAAAACGACCTTGAAGAAGTGGAACGTTCACTTGATTCAAAACGTCTCGGACAACACACAGACACAAAGTCCATGTACCTTTTGTGATTATTCAAGTTACATTATGCTTACATAGGAGGCCTACGGCCGCATCATGTTGAAAAAAAAAACGTACGATCACCAAAGTTAAGCGACGCTGACTCTAGTCAATATCTAGTTGAGTAACCGCTTCGGAATACCAGGTACTACAGCCTTGAATTTGCCGGTAATGTAATGGATAATGCCTCGGAGTTGTTAATCGGAGAGTCGAGTTCCAATTCCGGCTGGATTCGTAGCATTCACTTACGCACAAATACGCTTGGGGAAGGTATAAATCCACTTCTTCTCCCCTACTACGGGTTAATTAGTAAGACTTGTATCACTAGAACCATTATTATCTAAGAAGAAAATTGCATTTAGATTTTGGCATTAAATAACCCACAAAGGTGTTGACATGCCGCTAAGCAAAAATCATCTAGCTTAACCCATTAACCGCCAAATTTTTTTTAATGCGCATTTTTGGCCCAGACAGGTGTCTTAGAAGTTTATTTATTCCTTATGTTTAATTTCAGTAGTTACCATTGTCGTTTTTATAGAAACTAGAACATCAAATATATATGTGTATAAAACATCAAAAAATAATATTGATTAGAAATAATAAAAAAATACTTTTCAAAATAGTCATTATTTTTCTACTCGTGAAATGTAAAATTACGACAGAAATTGTCTTACGGCTAATGATAAATACTTTAAAGGCTAAGTGTTGTAAAATATACCTCTGCAAATGCAATGTATGTAAGCAATTCAATATAAATACAAGGAATAACGAGTTTAATTTTAACAGATCCCCAAATGGGGCTCATGGTAGGTAATGGGTTAATGGGAGAATTTGGTTCATTGCAGAAAAAAAAATTAAAAATAAATTGAAATAAAATAAAATCTGTGCATATTTCAGAAATTACCGTATTTGACGGCATATAAGACGTACGGGTGTATAAGATGCAACCCAATTTCAGCAGATATGATGTAGGGGAATTTTAAAAGATATTTTTAGTAAAAAACAAAAAAAAAACAGTGCGCCTTATATGCCGACAAATATGGTAGTTATGATTTCAAAATTTCCATAACTGGAAATAAAACTACAATGTTATATTTTCCAGCAATTATTAGTGGTTTTTTTAAAATATCTTATCATAAATTTAAAAGTTGGGGAAGCATTTGCTAGCCTAAAACACAGTAATATGTTTTTTGAGCGCAGCTTAGATTAGGTACAGGGCCGAAAATATGAGGAACCCAGTGAGAATCGATCTCACTAAATAATCGTAATTGATCTGGCGAGACAAGATTACTAACCATTACCCCACGTCGACGTGCTAAAATAAATTTCTAAGCGTAGCTGTGGCACAGTACTGAAAGTATAGAGTAACAAGTGAGGATCGAACTCACTAATCAGTCGTAATTGACCTGGCAAGCCGAGCTTGCTAACCATTAGACCACGTGAAAGTACCCAAATGAACTTTAAGCATAACTTAGATATGTCGAAAGTATGGAGCACTCACTGTGTATCGAATCCACTACTCAGTCGTAACTGATCTAGCGAAACAAGCTTGTTAACCATTACATTGTTATAGTCACCATATTATGATTATGATTTATTTTTTATTATTTTTTTATTAGGTTTGATTAGTTCATCTTATTTTTCCTGTTTTGTAGTAGTACCAGTAATAAATGGTGTTTCGTTAAGAAGGATCAAAATCAGCAGTAAATAAACCAGTGTTATTAGTGAAAATTTATTTCTCTATTGGATCATATTCAAGTCATTGCAATTATGTGTGAAAAATAATATCGCCCAAATGTCCGCCAAGGCTTCGGTGGCACACCTCCACTCGATGGTTAAAATTCTTGATGATGTCTCTGCATAGATGCTCTTCGATCTCACCAATATGCCTTATTATTTCCTCCTTCAGCTGTTGAATTGTTGTTGGCTTGTTGACATAGACCTTACTTTTGAAATGACCACAAACGAAGAAATCTAAAGTCGTCAAATCTCACGATCGTGGTGGCCAATTGACTTCGCTGTTTCGAGAGATGATGCGACTTGGGAACTTCTCATTCAAATTCTGTTTGAATGTCTATTTTCGTAATAGGCTTCGATAACTTTAATAGGTTGCTTGATTGTTAATTTTTCCATGGTTGAAATTGCTAAAGAGTTAAGTTGTTCAATCCTAAAAAAAAAAAAATATTTAGATGCTTAAACTTAATTTACATTTAAAATCGGTCCAAGTTATTGGATCACTTGATTAGATATCATAGTCTTCAATAAATCGTGCCAAATCCTATTGACTAGTTGACACGTGAAAAAATTCAAGCATATATTTTTATATCTAGGAAAATATATATATTTTTAATTTCGTGTTTGTGCTAACAATATGTTTTCTCGATTCTCCTGGTATCGAATATGTCACATTTTCCATATATATGCTTTGTCTAATTACTTACTAGCACAAAAACCAAGTTACTAATAATGATTTACTAAACGTAGCTTCAATGAGCAACAAGTCCGAAATAACGGAACACCCATTCAGTAACGCCCCTGAAATTTCTGGCGCCCCCCCCTGCATACTGAACTTCGGCGCACTTGTATAAGTTTTTATAATTTTCATAAGAAGAAAAACTGAAAATGTAGAATAAGTTTATTTTAATATACAAGCAAAAGAAACCATTCATTATCCTACCTAAAACATTTATTTTTAGCCTTTAGCTCAGTGATTCTCAAACATTTTTCTCCATGGACCATTTTCCTCCATGGACTATTTTCCCCCATGGACCATTTTTCCCCATGGACCATTTTCCCCCATGGACCATTTTTACTCTTTATTTGTTTGTGTGGACCACCATAACCATTCGATGAAATAAAGATTATTTTATTTTTTCTAATAGATAAGTTTAGGAATTGTTTTTTAGAAATAGTAAATGCATATGCCCTATTTACATTATTCGGACTATTGTCCTCATCTTTGTCGCCATATGGCACAGTGGATAAAGGCGTTGGTTAGATCCAGTGACAGGACCCAAAGACTTTAATACCCGGTTAAGGCAGTGGAGAACTTGAAGAGGGGAATTAACAGGAGATATCTGATAACTGACATCCATGGCACGTGGAACTAGAACAGTCTACCCCAGTGAGCGAAATAAAGGCTTCAGTTCGACATTCCAACCACCTGAAGAAGGCCGGACCGTACAACGGTCAAAACGTTTTAATAAATATGGCGACAAAGATGAGGGCAATAGTCCGAATAATGTAAATAGTGTACATAATACCTCATCTCAGAAATCTATACAGATACTAAATATATAGGCTTTATTTTGAAGTAAAACTAATTTAATGAAAATAAACTTGTATTTAACAACTAAATGGAACATTTATAGACACTAGTAAAATAACTGATAATAAACCATTTTAAATTAAATTGCAGATTTATACAATGAGATCCTGCTGCTCTGCGAGTTTTTTTTCTTCAGCTCAATTGACGTCATTGATAATTGAAAATCACACATTTTCACAATATTGAGTTTGATATTAATTGAGATACATGACTAAAACCTGATTCAACAATGGAAGAAAATGGAAAAGAAACAATGGAGAGCTGTGATTCCCCCCCTGGGTAATGGATATTTTTTAGCATTGTTATTTGTTTTCATTATATTATGCTTCTTCCATCTTTTTTGTGTAGACCCCAGTAATATTACATGGACCTCCCCAGGGTCCATATGGAGCCCGGTTGAGAACCTCTGCTTTAGATCTTCAAATTTTTCATGGCACCTATCTTTTTTACAAAAACATTTTCTAATGAAAAAACAGCCAAAGAATTTAATCTGTCTTGAGCCATGGACGGCCTCATTTATGTTTTCATAAGCTTTAGTTTTAGAAGAATCCAAACACATAACATGGAGACAAGATGACGCGCTCGGCCTTGATGACTTCCCCGAATTGCAAGTATCTTGAGCCGGTTCTGCACCCAGTGAAGACTGAACTCACTACTTAGTCACATAACTGTGTCGAATTGTTCAACCATGTTACTAATAATTAACAGAAAACAAACAAGTCTCTTGTTAATAAACGTACAGAAAAGTATTCCCTGTTCATGATACAAAACTGGCTTTGATTTTTTGTCTTGTATTTCTTTGATCTAATATAAACATTAACTGCAAGAAAACAAAATGTCAGCAATAGGTACAATCCAAGTTGTTAAGATATACATTAGGGACGTCAAAATCAAGCAGGCGTGAAAATGCCACACTCCGTGTCAGATAAATACGTGAGCGAATAAGAATAGAAAAAGGAATAAACATCAGAAATTGATAAAAGTGATATTAATAAAAGTATTAAGGGATCAGGGGTCACGGATAGCGGCTCGGATTGAGGAATCGGGGAGCCGAGTTCGAATTCCATTCGAATCCATTATGTTCACTTACGTGCTAATACCCTTGGGAAAGATATGAATCCACTTCTCTCCTATGGGTAAACAGCAGGACAGACCGGGTTCTATAGCCTTGGATGGCAACTGCTGATCTACCGCAGAAAGAAATGGCAACATACTGCGGGAAAAAAATCTACGTCGTCAGTCATGTATCGAAAGATACATGATCACCTAAGTGTGTATCATGCATGGAATATTAAGGAATCAGAAAATATGGTCCAATGGATAAAAACGTTGGCTGATTGATCCAGAAGTGACAACTCAAATACTTGTGGGTTCAATCCCTGAGAGAACAAAGACAAAGGAGAATTAATTAAAAAAGAGATATTCAAATGCATGGTACGTGGAATTAGAGCAATCTACATATTACCGTTCGAAATTTCAAATATCACCTAAAGAAGGCCAGAGCTTACAACAGCTGGAAGATGAGAACAATTCTCGGAATAGTGTAAATAGTTACAATAGCTTATCTCAGAAATATAGAAATAAATGAATAAGTAGCATTAGCTGTCATAGTAGTCGAATTAATTTCTTAGTCATTGTGAACTAATGCGGCAATGGTAATTGTGATGCGGTAGTAATGGTTGGAAAGCAGGTAATGATAATAACAATTCTAGCAGTAAATAGTTATTGTAAAATGGTAGAAGTGATTGTAGTAATGGTGGTGGAATGGTAATAACAATAATTATAATTATTGTGATGGTAGTTTGGACTAAAAAATAATTAGTGGTGTTATGGTATCAGTGGTTTCTCTTTTCATGTCCATGGGTTCAATGTTTTTTGTTTTTTTTCTCTTTTCATGTTTATAGGGTCAATGGTGGCTTTTTTTCCCAGAAGAAAATTATAGAAGTCAGGAAAAAAATAATAAACTCCAATAAGGTATTCATATTTGATAACAAGACTACAAACATATACACAATGGAACCCGCAGCCTACAATAAACTGATAACTAACAACAACGCACAATAATATAAGAAGACAACCGTAAGCAGAAAAAATAGGATAAACCAAGAAGCTAAAGATATAGCCATCAAACAAAAAGTAGATGATAGGATAAACCGCATAGCTGAACAACAAGCTTTCATGACAACAAAAGACCACAAAACCAATTCCAGAAAAAAACTCACATTCCGCCTAATCAACCCTACGAAAAGCGAAATAGGAAAAATCAGTAAAAACATATTAGAAACTATTAACACTAAACTTAGAGAAAAATTAGGACTTAACCAATGGGAAAATACCAAAGCTGTCAGTGACTGATTTACAGCAATAAAAAAAACAAAAACAAAACAAAAACAAAGGTACTTTCATCCCGTTTGACATAGTGAATTTCTACCCATCCATCACAGAAAACATATTGAATGACGTTATACAACAAGCACAATAATATGTAAAAATTACAGACGGAGATATTAAAATAATCAAGCACTGCCGTAAATCTTTTTTGTTCCACAATAATGAACCCTGGGCAAAAAAAAAAAAAAAAACAAAACCACGACCTATTTGATGTAACAATAGGTAGCTACGATGGATCATGGGTGAATTAGTAGGCATACACATCCTCTCATATCTAGCCAGGTTCATAGAGAAAAAAGACACGGGACTATATAGAGATGACGTACTTATCCTGATAAGAGAACTCAATGACTCCAAATTAGACAGATTTAGGGAAAAAATAGTAAACGCCACAAAAACAATTGGATTTAAAATAGAAATAAATGCAGGCACAAGAAGAGTAAACTTCTTAGACGTCGCTCTCAAACTGAGCAAAAATACATAAAACCGTACAAAAAAGATAATGACAACCCAACTTACGTACACACATCCTCCAACTATCCACTTTCAATCATCAAGCAAATATCCATATTAACCAGTCGCAGGCTTTCTAAAAACTCATCATAGACATTTTCAATGACAAGAAAACGCCATATGATGACTCACTGAAAATAGTGGATACACACAACAACTACAATACACACTTCCCCAACCGAAACACAAAAACAGAAAAAGAAAGATTATCTGATTTAACCTACCATACAACAAAACCGTCAAAACAAACGTAGGTAGGTCATTCCTAAACTTAATAGAAAAGCACTTCCCTACAACAAATCGATTAGCAAAAATATTCAACATTAAAAACGTATTCAACGTTAAAATCATTTACAGCTGCACAAAAAATATAACACAAATAATAAAAAGCCACAACAGAAAAGTAACAACCTGCAATAACGCAACCAAGGAATCTCAATACAACTTCAGAAATAAAACAACATGTCCACTCCAAGGAAACTGCCAACAAACGAATATAATATATAAAGCCAAGGTAAGTGCAAACAACAGCGCAATGTACTACAACGGTGCCACTGAGAGACCATTCAAGAAAAGAAAAAGAAACCACGACCTTTCATTCTCCGACAGAATATACTCACTACACTACAGCCCTATACTATCCACACATATGACATCTAAAAGACAGAAATATTACACCAAGAATAAGCTGGGGAATATTGAAAAACGCACCTGCCTACATTACAAAGAAATGCCTACACGAAAGGGTAGCAATAATTTCTCATACCCAATAAAAGAAATTACTAAACATAAGATCAGAAATAATTTCTAAATGCAGACATGAAAACAAATACCGATCATCACAATTTATACCAAACGAATAAAAAATACCAACCAACACTACTATATAAACCACTATTAACCCTATAAACACGAAAAGTGAAACTACTGACACCATAACACCATCAATTATTTTCTAGTTCAAACTACCATCATAATAATTATAATTATTGTTATTACTATTCCACACCATTACTACAATCACTTGCACTATTTTACAATAATTATTTGCTATTTTTTTATTATATTATACTATTGTTATTATCATCAGCCACTCCCCCAACATTACTACCGCATCACAATTACCATTGTTCCATTAGTCCACAATTACTACCGCACCACAATTACCATTACCGCATCAGCCCACAATTATACTTCTTTCCTCACAGCAAAATTAATACCACCGCATAAATACTAAGTATTATGAATTGGAGCTTCTACCATTTACATAAGCGCGGTTGCCAAAAACAAGCAAATAACCGGCTTTAAAATAATACCAAAATAGCATTAAAAAAATTAAAATTAAAAATAATAACAATTTTACAGACTCCATCATAAAACAACAGAAAGATAGAAGATGTGTGAATGTGCATGCATACGTATATATGTGTGTGCTAGAAAACATTCGGCGCACAAAATAGACGTAGGGTCTGCGCGTTGACACTGCAAGTGATAAAAGACGTTCGCTACACAATCCAACATTGAATACAACGACCAATTGCGTACGTATGCATATACGTCCAATCCCACACTGTTCATATATGTTTATGTTTGTGTGAGCTGCAGTGCGTGAACATGCGTGTATATATGTCTGCGTGCGTATGAGTGGCGTTCCGACAAGAATTTTTCCTCCCACTACCATAAAAACACCGATAGACGCAACCACATATAAATCCAAAGTTTAAAAATTAATCAGTTTGTCTGACGATCGCAGATAGCCTGAAACCGAAGGTCAGTAGCTCACATCAGTCCAACTAAATATGTTAGATCTATCTCTGATATTGAGCGTTGACAGGGCACCTCATCTTGGTGTAATGCTTAGTAAGCTTGTCTCAATTACGACTGATTAGTGAGTTCAGACCTCACTGGGTGTCCCATACTTTCGACCTATTGCCACATCTAATCAATGCTTAGAAAATATATGTTGGGCAGTACCTAGATAGGTGGCCGCTTGGCAATATCAGGTGATGTAAGCTTGGATGTGCGGGTGGTGTAATGTATAATGGCACGGAATTGTTAATTGGAGCTCCGAGTTCCAATTTCAACTGGGTTCATTATATTCACTTACGCGCCAATATGCTTGGGGAAGGTATGAATTCACCACTTCTCCTTCCTCCCCAGTTATGGGTTAATTAGTAAGACTTCTATCACTAAAACATTGTTATCTCCAAAAGTAAAATAAAATTGCGTGCACAATATTTAGATTTCAACATGAAATATTTTCATATATATGTGTGTGAGTGAGAGACAGATAGACGGGGAGGGAGTGAAGAAGTAAGGGGGATAAAGAAAGAGAGAGATTTTTGAAAGTTACTAGAAAATTACGCATGGTAGAGATGGGCAATTATCTCATCCTTACATATGGAAAAATGGAGTAGAATAGAATCCTATAAAAATCATAAAATTATAGGTGACTCGCAATTTGGCTACTTCTATGGAAATGTATAAATCCATAAAAAAAAAGATCATCTCCTCTAATCTATCATTCCACAAATATCTACACCAGTATATTATTTTTTTAAAAAACGATTAACAAATTACTTTCTCCCTACCTCTCAATTAAATATTGTATTAACTCCACAAATGAACTTACAGAAATTCTTCATGATGCAAAACCAAAAACCAAATAATTGCATCTTTGGTTGTACAAAATGTATTTACTAATGTCCCCGTCCCTGAAACGATTGACCTCATTATCCGTGATTTATACAATCACATTTCTCTCCCACTGGTGTGACCAAGTAATTGGTTAATGAATAACAAAACAAGAGGCTTTTTTGGGGTTTTTTTAAGCATTTCACCCCAAGCAAGGCGGGAAGCCACTAGGACACAAGGGGTTACAGACAATTTAGAGCAACATCAGATAGGAGTGATAGAAGAAAGGATGAGGGTAGTGAATAGATCAAGGCAACTGGAGATGTCGATTGACATTACACTTGAATAGCTGGAGATTATAGCTCACAGGGAAACAGGAGAAGGGAAGGGAGTTCCACAGGCGAGAGGTGCGAGACAAGAAGCTATTAGAAGTAGAAGAGACTATATTTAGTCGTCCCCCCCCCACAAGGGCTTCATGTGGCACAAGGCCTTTTTAACGTGGGCATTTCCGAGCCATTAGGCTCGGCCAAAAAATAGCCCATTTGAACCCGTATAAACTGGTTCAGGGCCGGTTTTACCTCCCCGAAGGAGACTCCGCCCTTCGGCGTAGCCTCCTTCGGGTTCCTCTCCGTCCGTAGACAGAGAGTTAAACCGAACCGTTCGCTCAGAAAGTGAGCGACAGAGTAGAAGAGACGGTTACATTTAGGAGTTTCGACAGTGAAGGGGTGAGAGCGGGATGCTCGTTGCAGATAAATAGTGTATTGAGCAGTAAATACAACAGAAGTGGGTGACACGACTTGGGAATGTGTGTCGGTTGACCAGCGTTCAGTCTATATCACTGTTAATATTTAACAGCCCCCCCCCACGAGGGATGTATGTGGCACAAGGCCGAGTTTACATTATAAACCATTTTGGACGATCATAATAAATTTAAAAAGTTAACCAATAACACCCCCAACTTAAAAACCATATCAATAAACTTATTACTGCTAACAATGCTCTATTATGATCGTCCCAAATGGTTTATAATTTGGAGTGGTACGCATGTTTGTTTAAAATAACTAAAGTATTAGTTGTATCAGCTGATAAAACTAATACTTTCGATATGGAGGAAATTCTAACAGAAATTGCTCAAAGTTAATTTCAGAAGAAATATGGTCTAAACTTTCAACTTTCTTAAGTCATCATCGGTGTCTGTATACACTAATAGTAAATTTCGTAGTGAGTGTAGTCACGTACGCCAAGAGTGTTGCCTACGTGACAACATTTTGCCGACGTCATTACACTCTTTGCATACGTCACTACACTCTTTGCATACGTCACTACACTTTTTGCCTATGTCACTACACTCACAAGTTCTACAAAACTTACTTTCCTACCGAGAAAGCCAGCATGCCATCAGATCATTAATAAACAGTATATGGATCATTGTGACATTGGATAGCTACTCATAAACAATACTAAAATACTAGCAAAAATCAAATAGTAAAAACAGACTTATGATCCTTGAAGCAATAGTCATGCAACAAGAACAATTATAATTTAAGAGCCCATATCCTCAAATGTATATATATATATATATATATATATATATATATATATATATATATATATATATATAAAATAAACATACATACGTCGTCTATGTCACAACAGTGACCCGTTCTACATAACTCTACCTACCCTGAAAAGTGAAAAGTTAGACCATATTTATTTAGAAATGCACGTAATTTCCACCCCTATCTGAGATAGATTATTCTTTTGGAAAAGTCGATCAATAAAATTAAGCGACACAAAATGTATGTTGTCTTTAATAACATCTGCCTTGAAGAACATTTGATGCTTATATAAATATCTGACTGCTCGTTTTGAGTGACAGAAATAATTTCAACTCGGAACTAATTTTACCTCAGAATTAATTTCAAATCAAAACTAAATTCAACTCTATTTAAAATCAGTTATTAATTTCCATGAATTCCTAAACAAAATGCAATGAGGTGGTGTTAATTTTTTAATTTAGCATTAAAAATCCTTAGTATATAAGATAATTCAGAATTCATCTTTTCTGCAACTTTCATTCTATTTTGTTCCAAATGAATAAAGTCGTACTTATTTATTTCATTTTATTCATTTAAATCTGATCCAATAAAAATGCAATGTTCTTTGTAGCAAGAACAGTTGATTGGTTAGCTGTTTTTTGTTTGTTTTATTGTCTTTTGGGGGGGTGTAAAAAAAACTGTTGTTCAATAGAAGACGTTATTGATCGAAATTTAAGAAAATCAATAAATTAAATTTTAATTTCGTTCGAAAACTTCAGATTTATTGAAATTTAAATCTGCGTACTGAGGTTTTCATAGATTTCACGTTCGTATACTGATAACTCTGTTACAAATTACAGTATTGAAATTAATTCCGAGTTGAAATTATTTCCTAGCTGAAATTAATACCGAATTGAAATCAATTCTGAAACCCTCGTCTTAGATCCTTATTGCAGACGCCTGTTCAGTCTAATTTGTGTTTCCCCAGCACCACAGAACCAATCTCCGGTTTTGAATGCGTCTCCCCAGGGTGATATTAACAAACCTCATTGGCATTCTAATCCCTCAGCTACACGCCTAATACATACATATATATATATATATATATATATATATATATATATATATATATATATATATATATATAATTTCTATATATATTATATATGAGCGGTACTTATTGGAAAGCGCTCAATATATATCAGTGATAGAGCTTACATATTCAGTCGGATATGAATTTGTAACCTTGCGTTTCACGCTTTTACGATCATCAGAGAAACTGATTTATTTTTTTAAATTTGAACCTATTTATGTTACTTTATGTTTGATTATGTTCGGTAGTGCTGGTGGGGTGAATTCTCCTCTGTATCCGTTTTGGGATGACATTCATACGCACACAGGCACACATATATACATATAGGTGTACGCATTATAGTTCACACAAGCACACACATATATAAACAATGTGAGACCAGGCGCTGTTATATCCATTTGTTCGATCAGACATACATACGAATTTGTCATCCTATTTTGGTGTTGAGACTGTATGTAGCGAAGTTCTTTCGACAAGTTGTGGGCTGAGGTGTTCTTGGCTCTATTCAGGTCGGCCGTCTATGTCATCAAATGGAATAAGACTTCTTCACACACACATACACACATGTAAAAACGTGCACATATATTTCTATCCGCTTTGGTACTACATTATCACATTGCTTAAAGGCTTCTATATGTGAACATGGCGGGTTTTAACGCTGATTACTTGTGTATTATAGATGATTGCAATTATATTGATAGTGCTAATGATTGATATTCTAATTGGTAATAATAGTGTTTGGTGTGTTAACGGTGGTAATTGTAATATTAGCCGTTTCCCTATAAGGAAACATTTGACATTCAATGACCGAGCAGCCAGCACTGCTATTTCCAGTATTGATGAGTGTTTTCCATCCTAAATTTTTTACTTGAACTCGTGTAGAACATTAACATCTTCATTATGTCATTATTTTCTCTTTGAGTAACATGTGCTATCCATTTTAATTGTTGCCGCTGTTGGCAGTCCTCAAGTGATGTGGTTTCTGTTATTTGGTACAGTTCTTTGTGATTCAGCTGCGCCACTGGACACTGTTCAAAGAAGTATGGACTTTGTCAAGATCCTTAAGCTTCACTCGCTCAAAGTCATTTTTAACTTTTGATCTTAGAAAGCGGTTGTAAACAGTTGACTGTTTAGATATTTCTAAACAGATTTTGCGCCATGCATGACAAACATATGAATGTCTCGATTTGACGAGGTTATTCAAGAAAATGACTCGGATTTTCAGGTTAATGTTTTGGTTTTGTAGCAATTGACGGTATTGGGAAAAACTACATCTTGCGCAGCCTATCCTATGTTAAATTTCATTAACTCTGATCCTAAATTTGTTATGAACTATCCATATATCTATTAATCTATCTGTCTATCTCTACATACATACATACACACACACACACACATATATATATATATATATATATATATATATATATATAAAATTTTAAACGTTAGTTTTAGTGGATACTCATATTTGAGTAGGGGCTCCATTTATTTATTAAATAGTATATTTATTTATTTTCATCTATATATAATGTTTAATAAATAAATAGAACGTCTACTCAAATAAGAGTATCCACTAAAAAATAACGTTTAAGTGATAAAAATCTGTCGGATTAATAAATAAAAATCCATTACCTTAGAAAAATATTTAGATAGATAGATAGATAGATAGATAGATAGATAGATAGATAGATATGCAGAAACTGAAATGTCTCCCAACACTTGGTTCCATGCAGGTAGTATCCAGTGAACGTGAGGCTTCAGAGTAAAATTGCATTTATTTAAAGAAATCACATTTTTCATAAAAACTTATAAATAAATTCAGATTAAATATGAATCCGTAATCAAACAGATTGAGATAAATAGACAGACAGTGAGAGAGAGAGATAGATAGAGATGAACTGACTGAGAAATATGAAACATTGAGATAGATAGATAGATAGAGAGAGAGAGTGAGGAGAGAGAGAGAGTGTGATTGAGAGGGGAGGGAGGGATTGAGAGAGATAAGAGACATTGAGATTGAGATAGAAATAAGAGACATTGATAGATAGATAGATAGATAGATAGATGATAGATAGATAGATAGATAGATAGATAGATAGATAGATAGATATGAACAGGCAGAGATAGATAGATAGATGAACATAGATAGATAGATAGATGATGAGATAGATAGATGAATAGATAGATAGATAGATAGATAGATAGATAGATAGATAGATGACTGATTGTGATAGATAGATAGATAGATAGATAGATAGATAGATAGATAGATAGATAGATATAGATGGATATGAACATAGCAGAGATAGATAGATATGAACAGGCAGAGATAGATAGATAGATAGATAGATAGATAGATAGATAGATGGATAGATAGATGATGATGATTGTGATAGATAGATAGATAGATGGATGATAGATGGATGGATGGATGATAGATAGATAGATAGATAGATAGATAGATGAACAGGCAGAGATAGATAGATAGATGAACAGGCAGAGATAGATAGATAGATAGATAGATAGATAGATAGATAGATAGATAGATAGATGACTGATTGTGATAGATAGATAGATAGATAGATAGATAGATAGATAGATAGATAGATAGATAGATATGAACAGGCAGAGATAGATAGATATGAACAGGCAGAGATAGATAGATAGATAGATAGATAGATAGATAGATAGATAGATAGATAGATAGATATGGGGTCTACTAATGTGCTGGAAAGTTTTTGACCTGACTAAAAAGCCTTTCATCTCAAAATCTGACAAATGACTAAACGTCAGACTTTCGGATAATGATCTTTTTGGTCAGCTCATGAAATTTTCAGTACCCCACTCGTATTTTTTTTTAAGCATTACGCCCCGAGCAAGGCGTGAAGCCACTAGGATGCAGGTTGCAGAAGATTTGGAGCGAGAGCAGATAGGAGAGATAGAAGAAAGGATGAGGAGAGGGATAGTGGGCAGATCAAGGCAACTAGAGATGTCGATTGACATTACATTTGAGTAGTTGGAGATTATAGCTCTCAGGGAAACAGTAATAGGGAAGGGTGTTCCACATGCGAGAGGTGCGAGGTATTAAGCTATTGGAGTAGAAGAGACGGCTTCATTTAAAAGTTCCTACAGTGTAAGGGTGGGAGCGGGATGCCAGCCTCGTAGGGCGCTTGAATTCATGGAGTCTGGGAACCAGTGAAAGCAGTATAGCATGACATTAAAGTTTGTTTGTGGTTGTGGAGGGTTAAAAATGGAAAGTCGTTGTATCTTAGCTTGAATACAGAAACAAGTGTTTGATTGCCAGTTAATGAAACCATTGAAGAAACAGTCCGGCTTTGACCAGGCATACGTGTGTAAACAAACATGGCGGATATTACACAAAGCGCGTTTTCTTCTTTTCTTGCTTCTGCAACGGGGGGTTAATGAAATGGAAATGAAGAAAGTCAAGATAAAGAAGCAGTTGGCAAAACTTCATTCATTAATTTGTTCATCCATTTATCTACTCGACGATATTCATTCATCTTTTTTATATATATAATTACGTTATGTTTAGATAAGTCCTTTACTTTCTGGGTGTCGGACACAATGAGAACTACTGTTAATTTTATGATCTATAAGTTTCGTTAAATCTATCTTTGTAAAATCTGTCATTGAGGTTTCTAACTGAAAAAAATCCATGTGTATTTTTATACTTTCTAAATACACATTCATTTTCACGCTGTCAATCACCAGATAAAGGGAAAGTGATACATATTATATTAGATAACGAACTTAATGAGAATATATTTTTGAATGAACCTTGTTATTTTCACTTGAAATTAACAACATCTGATACATTTCCCTTTTTACAAACGCAAACAAATATTCTTATTTATATTTGTTTAAAGGCTGCCAAAGGCATCCGTTAAGCTCTTTGTCAACTCACTTTCTATGTATAGATATCATAACTATTTGTAAATAATATGCAGGAAAAACATTAACACGGGTTGAGCGAGGGAAACAGGGTAGATGAATCTGTTTGTTTTAGCAGGAAGTCACAAGGCAGCGTGACCGAGCGTCTGAGCGTACTTACCTTGTTGAAATGTAGATCACATCAGATTACGCACTGTCTTACAAGAACCGAAATTAAAATCCGATTAGGTTAGTTGCACCATAAACCACAGGTAGTTCTCTGGGTGCTGAACAAACATATATATCTGAGCGAGCGTCTGCAACAGGGATTAGCTAGACGCTAGAATACATTGCATAGTCTTCGAAGAGTGATCGATGCCTACGATTGGCAAAAAGAAAATTGTGTAAGGAGAGCTACTCTGTGATTAGCAGCTAGATTTCATTTCTATGAAAATATATTTTTTTTTTAAATTACGGAATAAGGATTCCATTATTTCATCGGCATCATTGTTTTATTCATCCATTATTACTGTTTTTATTTTTCGATCTTTTGATGCAATTCTCTTCATCATTAATTAATGAGCGCGAACGGATACCCTCAATACAGACACTATTATTATAAAATGCCAAATATGACAAAAATTGCTTTCTTGTTTTCAGCTTTTGGAACAAACAGACAAACATAAAAAATCAGATCATTATTATCGGATAAACTCAAATGGATACACCACCACTATTATCATAAAGTATCAAATTTGAAGATAATTTGCTTTAATCTTTATTAATCTGTATTTTAACAATATTATTTCAGTATAAATGTTGTTATAATGTGCAATTGTCGTTGTATGGTTCTTAACAAAGTTCACGCGGCAAGTTGGCGAAATACAATCTTCCAAGTTGGAAGTGCTTTAACAAATTAACGTTTGAAACATATTTTTTCCTCGAAGTGCACAATTTTATTATTGTTGTAAAAAACAGTTATAAATAAAAAAAACAATGTTATAAATAAAAACAATGCTATAAATAAAAAGACAATGTTATAAATAAAAAAAACAATGTTATAAATAAAAACAATGTTATAAATAAAAAACAATGTTATAAATAAAAACAATTTTATAAATAAAAACAATTTTATAAATAAAAAACAATATTATAAATAAAAAAACAATGTTATAAATAAAAAAAACAATGTTATATATAAATGAAAAGCTTGAAAAAATATAAATGACCATAATGTGGTAATCGAAAAAATAGAAAAAAACGTTCTCTCTTCTTGTTTTGTTTTTCGTGTTTTTTTAATTATTTTAATTTTTCATGTTTCCGCTTAACTTGATTATAGTGATTTTCCAAGCGTAGCTTAGAAGTGGCACAAGGCCGAAAGTAGGAGGCACCTTGATTATATATTGTCTACTTTTTCTTACGCTTCCTTTTTCAATCAAATCTTTTTTTAATATGTCCGATTTTAAAGTAATAATTTGAAATCTTGTTTCAACATCACTTACCAAACACACCTGCCTTTATTTGTAGATATCGCCAAGGGTCAAAGATCAACTAAGAGTTCACAATTACATAGCACATGGATTAGAATGCAGTAGTAATTGTCAATACCTGATTTGCCTTCTGCATTTTGAGTAGAGAAGTATAATGCATATTTTATCTTGTTAGTGATTACCTACGAATTAACAATAATATAAACCGGATGTCGAAAAAAGGAAGTAAAACATTTGTGGTTCTGATTTGAATAAAAAATAGAAAAATACATGAAATAAAAAATAGAAAAATACATGAAATAAAAAATAGAAAAATACATGAAATAAAAAAATAGAAAAATACATGAAATAAAAAAAATGAAAAAAATACACGAAATAAAAAAAAAAATAGAAAATATATGAAATAAAAAATAGAAAAATACATGAAATAAAAAATAGAAAAATACATGAAATAAAAAATAGAAAAATACATGAAATAAAAAATAGAAAAATACATGAAATAAAAAATGAAAAAATACACGAAATAAAAAAAATAGAAAATATATGAAATAAAAAATAGAAAAATACATGAAATAAAAAATAGAAAATACATGAAATAAAAAAAGAAAAATACATGAAATAAAAATAATAGAAAAATACATGAAATAAAAAATGAAAAAATACACGAAATAAAAAAAATAGAAAATATATGAAATAAAAAAATTAAAAAATACATGTCACAAGAAATTTTTAAAGAAAATAAGAACAAAATAATGTAAAGTTGTAGCTGAAATGTCTGAGGCATAATGAGGAAAAAGGGTCTGGAGTATCAAATACTCACAGGAGATACTGAAGGCAAAAGAATCGTGGGGAAACGGCGATTTGGGGCGAATGGATGGTAAAACAAGAATGAGAAAGGGGCCAAATATATTGAGAGCAACAAAAGACAGGACGTTGTGGGGAACCATGATCCTTCACGTTCTGAAAGGACATGACACATAAAATAAGACGATGGAAAAATGACAGTGAATGATTCTCCCACTTATCAAAAGTGGTTTGTTAAGTTTTTCCATGAAACCGTAAGTTCTATGCTAACAGTTTCTTCTATCGCACTTCTCGTTTGTAGAACTCTGTTCCGCCTTCTGGCATCCAAGTCACATTTGATCTACAAATATATCAACCGTTATCTCCTGTCTTCTTGTCCTCTCTCCTTAATTGTAGTTTTTCTCATATTCTCTAACACTCAGTAACTCTTGCGTCCTAGTGGCTTTATTACCTTGCTTGGGGTGAAATTAATTTTTTTAATGTTTCGTGTTGGAGATTTCTCGCTGAACGATGCTCCACGGTCGGGGAGACCAATTAAAGAAAGGCATTACTTTCTTCTTCTTCATTTGCAGTGTTCCCTCAGGATGTAGATGATAATTAATGACTCCCCACTATTTCCTGTCGTTCGTAGCTCTTAATAAATTTTGTATTTTTGTCATTTCTCCTAAACCCTCTTTCGCCATCCATTTATTCAAATTCACTATTTATCTTATGCGTTGTTTTATCTCTGTCCCTCTTGTCTTCAATATGTCCTGTGAGTATCAGATTTTCCAAACCCTCTTTTCTCATTATGTGCTCTAGAAATTTCAACTGTCTCTTCTTGATGTTAAGTACATTTTTGTTTTCATTTTCTCTAAAACTTCATATGTTCGGTCGATAGTACCCCGGATAAAACCTTTTGGCAACCAAATACAAATGATTATCAACGAGAAAGTGTAGCCTTAAAATTAAAGAAAGGAAAAGAACTAGACAAACAACTTTTTCATAACTGCATCACCTACTCAGATAGGATCAGACCTAAAGCTGTTACCTCTCTTGTCAGTCTTGATAGAATATATCATGTTGTACTAGTAACGGTTAGCTGCTGAGTAGACTGTCACATGAGTAAATGGACGATAATACTCTTGTGTTCGCTGTGGTGAGGTTAAAGAACAACAAGAAAAACTGAAAAAGGCATTTATGTATGGCGACTAGCAGGTTTTCTGTGTGCACTTGCCACTTCAATGACGTGGAGTATCTCCTGGTGGACTTTCTGTTAATTTCGTGGGCAAGGATTTCATTGGCTGAAAAATCATGATAGGATTTCTCATTAGTGATTCACTGAACACTGTTTATAAGTCCGGGAAGGTAATTGGTGTCGAATATTACATTTATCTGCATTACACAGGGTCTCTGAGCAATAAAAAAAATCACTGAATAAAGATAATGATTAAAAAATAGACAGAAAGAGGGAGATAGAGAGAGCCGAGGAAAAGCAAAGATAAAAGGAACCCTTTTGGGCCCAAAGATCAGACGATAATAACTTTTACTGAATACAAAAACGGAAATAACTAATAATAATAATAATAATAATAATAATGTTTTCGATCTGTAGAATGTGAATTGAGATTTCTCGATCGTTCACTGGTTAAAAGTGAGTCATATAGAGTTAGCCAAAAAATTCATATGGCATGAGGAGAGTTTAGTTATTCGTTAATTTAATAGGAGTAGATAGGCTCACCTATCGCCCAGTTCACAAACATCCCCGGTCTTTTGAAGAGGAGTAGAGGTGTATCCCTTGTTTCCTGTTTAAGATTCGGTTTCCGGTTTCTTCGTATACTTCGACACTAAACTTCTAAAATCTCTGTTGAGACTCTGTAGTTTTATTTACTACTTATTTTTTTTCCTCAATAGAAGATAGGTTCGCGTATCACCCAATTCACACTCCTCCCCAGTCATTTGAACGGAAGTAGACGTTTATCCTTTGTTTCCTGTTTAGGGTTGGATTTCCGGTTCCTTCTAAATTACACTTCAACAATATATTTCTAACATCTTCGCCTAAACTCCAAAATTTGGTTAAATATTTATTTTATTTTCTCAATAGGAACAGATAGGTTGGCCTATCGTCTGGTTTACCCTCCTCTCCAGTCTTTTGGACAGGAGTAGTAGTTTATCCTGTTTTGCCTATTCAGGATTGGGTTTCTGGTTCTTTTTTAAATGATACTCCGACTCTATACTTGTAACGTCTCTGCCTAAACTTAAATTTATGCTATTATTGGGTTTTCAATTCCTTCTCATTCATTTCTTGCATCTTAGTGGTGTTATCACCTTGCCTGGGGTGAATTGATTTTAAAAAAATTAAAAAAGATCATGCTGTAACAGCTTTAATATCAGTGTGCATTGTAAAATTATCACAATTGCCATATTTCTATTTATAGATTCTAATAGTGGAATAAAATGAACATTTTGGGCAGATTATGATCTTTTTTATTTTAAGAACAGAAAATGTGCTTACCAAACAACGGAACAAAATTGAGCAGTTTATGGAAAACAAAAAAAATAAAAGTTGTGTGCGACAAGGATTTGGTTTCAAACCGGATTTATTTAACGTGTACAAGGGTTATCTTAAGGAAATTTGCTAACCTAACAGTATTTGGTGGATAACCCTAATAAAGATAGCACTGTGTTGATAATAAACACAGAAATAAAAGCAAAAGAACACACAGAGGACATAATAAAGGAAAATGAGAAGAAGAAAAAAAACAGGAGTAATAATTGAATGTAATAAAATGTAAAAGAGACAGCCTATTGTGATTTACATATTGGAGACATCAAAAAATAAGTATTTCAGTAATAGACAACAGAAGGTGTGACAATAATTCAAAGGGTCACATGTGTAAGGAAATATGAGCGCTTTGATGTGGCCTTTTGCCTAAGCTAAGCCTTATCTAAATTTCTGGGATGAGGAGTTTGTTATGTTCTGCATATCTCTCTGCGTAGTAGTAGTCGTAATACAGTTCTCCGTTTCCTGAATAGCAACCAGGTTTGCTAGGCATAGCCTCCCTATGTTCGCCAGTTGTTCTCTATTTATAATTGTCTATCTAATTTGCATACGATACTACATAGTTATTATTTACAGCATTTATATTCAACAAGGACGAAGACAATAGTCCGAATATAAATAGTTTAAATATCAGGGTTCTTCGGCGAAGGAAAAGTCCGAACGTGCAAGAAATTGATTATCCTTTGTTTCTTGTTTAGGACTGGATTTCCGGTTCCTTCTAAATTATACTTCAAAACTATATTTCTAACGTCTTCGCCTAAACTCCAAAATGGATTGATTGAGAAAAAGAAAATAAATATTAAACCAAATTTTGGAGCTTAGGCGAAGACGTTAAAAATATATTGTTGAAGTATAATTTAGAAGGAACCGGAAGTCCAACTCTAAACAGGAATCAAAGGATAAACGTCTACTTCCGTTCAAATGACTGGGGAGTAGTGTGAATTGGATGATACGCGAACCTATGACTGAGTAATGCATTCGATCCTCAATTGCAAATCTAAGTTAAGCTTTGTGCCAGTAATAGTTGTGTTAGCTTAGGTAACCATTACGAATGAGTTTGATTCTCATTGAGTGCCCAAAACTTGGTATTTTCTAATTGAAACATATATGCGTTAAATAAAATTATAGTAAATACTCGTACTCGTACTTAAAATAGACGCAACATTTTTATTTTTACTTTAAACAGTGTATATTAAATCTGTCATCCTGCGCATTCGAAAAATCTTCAGAAAATATAATCCCCTGTTGGAGATTATTAAGCTTGCTTTAATACGAAAATCGACAAAATTAATACACACAATAAAAATGAGGCGTCTATTTCAAATAAGACTATCCACCATAATAACATTTAAGTTTTATATATATATAAGGTTGAGCTCTCTGGGGAGAAAGCGTGAATTTGTAAAGAGTGACTACTACTGCTGCTAATGCATGACTCTTCTAATGAATTGAGTTCTCTCCGTCACGGGTGTTTGTTTAAAATAAATACTCTGAAATCCACCTTCCCCTATAGCCAATAGCTTAGGAGTAGATGCTGCGACAGATGCCAAATCAGCCGGGTTTCGATCCCGGATTGAAACAGTCGGATGAATGGTCACACTGATGATACAGCTAAACAGTATATATATATATATATATATATATATATATATATATATATATATATATATATATAGAAAGTACTGAACGGCCGTTTTGTCCTCTTTGGAATATAGGATCCACAACCGAGAATCGAAACCGGAGCATTTCGACACAACACAAACGCCGTACCAACTGCACTACGGGTTCCGGTGACGAAGAAGACAAAAACTAGACTCGATATAGCTCCGTTACTCACTCAGTTCCGGGGTGATACTCATTCAAGTGTGCGGATAACCTCGAAACAGTGTCCGAGAGCCACGTCTTCTTTTTGACCCTTGGCCGTGCCTCAGGAGCATTAGCTGGGTCAAGCAAGAATATACAAGTGAATATATATATATATTTCCCTAAAAAATATCTCTAGTGACTCACCATTAAACACTCTTCAGGCAGCCGAGACTTGAAGAGTTGCTCACTGGCGTAAGAATGAAACTTAAAGTTGTAGCTGTTAGGTCGAAACAACTTTTGGCGAATAATATATTTTCTCTGTCGGTGAACTATTTTTTTCTTTCAATGTCTCCTAGAAATTGTAATAAATTTATCCTCATCATAGTTGGCGTTTTAACTACTGGTGGACTCAGTGGATGTGCAAAAAACACAAATATGCCTGCGCAAGCGCAAACGCCTCAGAGACTGGCTAAGCCGCCCTAACATACGGGCGTACTTGGAAACGAGTAGCCAGGAATTATATATATATATATATATATATATATATATATATATATATATATATAGAGAGAGAGAGAGAGAGAGAGAGAGAGAGAGAGAGAGAGAGAGAAAAGACAGGGGAGAAGATACATATATATATATATATATATATATAAGACATTTTTATGTTTATACATTCTTTGTATAGATACAAATATTTAAGTAAATGCTCTTTTTTTATAATAAACATAAAAATAATCTCCGAAAAATTTTCATAGAAAATATTCGTTCTCCGACAGGATTCTAACCTGTATCCTATACGGGACCGTCATTTATTCTGACGTGCTCTTAGCCGATCGAGCCACAGAGAATCGTTCAATTAGCAAGGTCGAATTTACTGCCTTTAAACTTCAATCTTCCATGAATCTCTCACGTACATTTATATCTGCTCAAAGCGTATCCAGATGTAAACAAATGACGTCACACATTATGAAATGGACAAAGTCCGACAATTATTTTTCAGACATTTTATAGATAAACATAAAAATGTCTTAAAAATAATTGTCAGACTTTTTCATAATATATATATATATATATATATATATATATATATATATATATATATATATATATATATATATATAAACCGAGATAGATAGATATGAACAGACTGAGATAGATAGGTAGATAGATAGATATGAACAGACTGAGATAGATAGATAGATAGATAGATAGATAGATAGATAGATAGATAGATATGAACAGACTGAGATAGATATGAACAAACTGATATAGATAGAACGGACTGATATAGATAGATAGATAGATAGATAGATAGATAGATAGATAGATAGAAAAGTACCCAAAATCTTATAATCCGACTTCAAGCGTAAAATAAATCTATTGAATTCATTAACATATATTATAATTATATACAATGTATAAAAATGCAAATTCAAAACTTGTTCTATACTAAAAGCATTATAAAATTACAAAGTTTAAACGTAAAAAAAAATCTTGATGGCAACATTTTAACTGAAACTGTTTGATTTTCATATCTTTATATTTGTTTTGTGAGGCATTAAAAAATCTTGTTATCATTATTATTATGATTACATATGGACACCTTACAAATTTTAAATTGGAATAAACATGTCTATATAAGTAAATTTTAAAAAAAATTCTTCCTGGTATTATGTTTTTAATTGGTCAACAATTAAATTGTCCTCAGTTATATCTTTATGGTCATTACCCTGTTTTATTTATGTCCTTGTTTTCTTATAGCAGCAAAAAATATATACGTTTTTCTCGTTAACACAGATTTATTTCATCAAGAAAAATCTATCATACTGTTTACATCAGCTTTGAAATATTTTTTTTTTCTAGTTTCGTGCTTAATACCACTTCATTCTTGTTCTTCCCGGTCAATTTTAGTTCCTTCTTACAAGGATACATTGTGTGAGAAGCACACAGAAAGTTTATGTAGGTGTTTAAAGTGATTCGCTTTTCGGGCAGAAGAGGCGATAAGAGAGAACTCAAATTGAAACAAAGAGGTTTTTTGTACAAGAATTTAAGTGGCGCTCTCATCTCTTGGTTTGTTCATCTGTTTTATAGGAATAAAGTGTCGGTGCCAACACTTGAGTTTGAACATAGATCGCCAGTGAATAAATATAGGCGATCCCATTATTGAATTAAGTAGATCACAGGACAATAGAGGAAATATATATATGGGAATTAGCATTTCTATTCTATCCTCTATTACTATATGGATCACTCTTTCTACACGATCATCTATCTCTATACTATTCACTATACTAGTTCTCTATACTATTCACTATACTATTTCTCTATACTATCCACTATACCATTTTTCTATACTGATCACTATACTATTTCTTTATACTATTCTCTATACTAGTTTTCTATACTGATCACTATACAGATCGCTATTCGGTGACTACTTTTCGAGCTAGTATTATCGAGCAAGTCCTATTAGTGTTATTCGAAAGCGTCTGACACCAGCGTTGTCCGATGGCGTTACTATAGTTGTATCTGCGATTACAAAGTCTCTACTACAACGAGCATTACGAAAGTGACAACGAGTATTTGTCGACATCACAAAATTCTTAAAGGTCTTATTCCTCAACAACAAACATCTTGACATCTTGAATTCCAGCAGTAACTATTATCTACTTTATATCCTCATAATATGGGACTTAGCGCGGCGTCTAATTGATCACTATTTCTACACTATCCTCTATTACTGTCGCGATTCTCTTTACTATCCTCGATACTATTTCTTTATACTGATCACTATATGGATTACTATTCGGATTACTATGCGGATTACTATTTGAGCGAGTATTATCGTGTAAGTACTATTAGTACAAGTGTTATTCGAAGGCTTCTGACACCAGTATCGTTCAACGGCGTCACTATAGTTGTATCTGCGATTACAAAGTTTCTATTACAACGTGCATTACGAAAGTGACAACGAGTATTCGTTGACATCACAAAAGTGGCAACGAGTGTTCGTTGACATCACAAAATCATTAAAACAGAAGGATTTTAAACCAAATTTCTAAATTACAATTGCATCAAATTCCCTTTTTGAAATATTTCTTCGTCCAAGTTTAATTCATTTAAATCCCATTACATGATTTGGTTGAGCCAACCATTATTGCAATGATGTGTGCGAGTCAGTCTCTACAGAATTATTTAATGTCTTGTCCTCCAAATTTATCTTCGATCTACCCCATGTTTTTGGACTTCAAGACTTCACCTCAACGTCATATGAAACTATTGTTGTTTAGACTCGTCAGTGGTCGAGTTATTGACTTTTGTTTTGTGAAGTTTCGGTTGCTTTTTGTCCAAACCTGAAGTCATGGAAATTAAGATAATTTTGGTTTCGTTTTATTGATGTGGCGGAAGGACTTATTAAATAGGTAGCAAAGATTTTATTAAAATCGTGTTTCGGCAGATACATAAAGTTTTTTGTCTAAATATTTTATAACCAAAACAAATTAAACAAATTAAATTTAATGTAAAATACGTTATGAATTTTGAGGAAAATATCAAAAAGTGCACAAAACGTAAGTAACAAAAGAACGAGATGGAAAGCGAACAAAGTTCAGACAACGAGAGAAAGAATTGTTAAATGGCAGGAGGTAGAATCAAGGAAAATTTGACACATATTTTATTAGCGTGAATTCAAAGCAGTTTCTAAACGGGTGGCAAATTATAGTTTTGAAACTTTCTGGAAATTATTTCCCAAACTTTTTAATCTACGGATGTTTGAATTCACGTCTACGAGACACGTGCAAATGTAATGACCGAATGCATTTCCTATGCAAAGGAAACAAAGAAGCAACTCAAAAAGAAACAGAAAATGAGGATAAACATGCCGGTGGAGGTTAGCGCTTTTTCTACCGAGAAACTCCACCAGCCTTTACACAACGGAACTTCTATTTGTTGGAAAAAAAAAGCTTTCAACACCACCAGCATGTCTATCGTCACAGGCACTTCTGTTTAGTAGAAAAAAGTGCCACCACCAGCATATTTATCCCCATGGATACTTCTATTTGGTAGAAAAAACACTAAACATCACCGGCATATCTATCCTAGCCGGCACTTTTATTTGGTAGAAAACTGTGTTAAACACCACCGGTATATCTATCCACACCGGCGCATCTATTTAGTAGAAAAAAACACTAAACACAACCGGCATATTTACCCTCACAGGAACTTCTATTTGGTAAAAAAATAAGGCGAAAAACACCACGAATGTGTCTATCCTCAACGGCACTTCTATTTGGTAGAAAATACGCTAAACACGACCGGCATATATATCCTGACCAGCACTTTTATTTGGTAGAAAAAAAAACCGCTAAACACCACCGGCATATCTATCCTCACCGGAACTTCTATTTTGTAGAAAAAGCGCTAAACACCACCGGCATATCTATCCTCTGTAGCACTTCTGTTTGGTAGGAAAAAATCGCTAAACTCTATTGGCATATCTATCCTCACTGGCACTTTTATTTGCTAGGAAAAAAGTGCGAACTTTCACCAATCGCGACGAACGAATGTTCCCCCAGGAAGGCCTCGTACCTTGAGCGCCTAGTGGGATTTAAACTCAGTCCACATCTCAAATG
>CAHIKZ030000044.1:97500-120000 GCA_903632075.3 Acanthosepion pharaonis | reverse complement strand
AGGAAAAGAAAGATATCCATGCCTTTCCCAGGGGTAACAATAAAAAGTGAACGTAACAGACAGCCGCAGTCAGAATATGAACCTGGCAGTTTTTTATCGCTATTGTTTAGCCAATACAAGGCCTAAGTGCCACTAATGGTAGACGGTTACTGAATGGGGATTTAATAAGAATTTATATTGAGACAGCAACTATTGTATGCAATGAGGATATGTAGAATAGACAACAGTTCACCCTCGTCTTAAAGGTCCACGCAAACGATTTTTGGAAAGGACTTGTTGGGCAGCTCCAGCCCAGATGTCATAGCAATACTCCATTTTTGGTTTGATCTGGCGCTTATAGAGATAGGGCGTGACATGAAGAGTCAGGTACTTAACTGGATCAGCGCAGGAAGCCGAATATTTTTTTAGGCACCGTATATATGAGTTGCACGTGAGGTCTGGTATGATCTTGAGTTCCAGGTCAAGGAACGTCATTGAGAGATCAACTGTTCAAAATGTATAGAGAAAACTTGGGGTCTGCTCTGTGGTGATAAAACGTTACTCGATTGGATTTGGAGGAATTGAATGTTACAAGCCAGTTTCTCCCCCATTGATCTGAGTGAGCATGCATCAAATATTAATGCTACATCTGGTCTCTGCTGTATATCTCGATACTCTTGACAAAATCAATAGAAGGGTCTGTAATATTGTCGGTCTTGACCTGGCATCTCAACTTCATTTACTTTCCTACCACCCCAACGTAGTTTCTCCATGTTTTTTCTATAAATATTTTCATGGTAATTGTTCTAATCAGTTTTCCTCTTTGGTAGCACGAACGCAAAAATTTAAGATTAGCAAGTAGGTCTCATCATTTTAATATTGAAAAAAAAAACACATTTTGTCGGTAAGTTCTCTTTTAATAGTTTCTTCTCTCGCACTTCTTACCTGTAGAACTCTCTTCGGATTTTCTTTTGATTTTCAGAAATTCAATGCAACGTCAATCGCCATCTTCTGTTTTTTTTTTTTTTTGTTGTTTTTGTTTTTTTTCAATCCTATGTTTTGTTCTCCTTTTATTGTCTCTTCATTCTCTTTCACTCTCAATAAATCTCTGCTAGTGTCTTAGTGGCATTAACACTTTGCTTTCGGGATTTTTTTTAAATCATTCCAGATTTTTTTTTAAATCTTGTTTCTTACAATTAAAATTACTGGAAACGTGTTCCCTTGTTTCATTTTTTCATCTTTTCTTTCATTGCAGTTTTTCAATTCTTCTTTTAATATTTTCTTTCATTCCTTTTTTTAATCTTTTCCTTCATTCCTTTTTCGAATATTTTCTTTCATTTCTTTTTTTAATATTTTCTTTCATTCCTTTTTCGAATATTTTCTTTCATTCATTTTTTAATCATTTCTATCATTCCTTTTTTAATCTTTCATTCCTTTTTCATTCTTTTTTTTTAATCTTTTTCTTTTTCATTCTTTTTTAATCTTTTCTTTCATTCCTTTTTCATTCCTTTTTTAATCTTTTCCTTCATTCCTTTTTCGAATATTTTCTTTCATTCCTTTTTCATTTCTTTTTTTAATATTTTCTTTCATTCCTTTTTCGAATATTTTCTTTCATTCCTTTTTCATTTCTTTTTTTAATATTTTCTTTCATTCCTTTTTCGAATATTTTCTTTCATTCCTTTTTCATTTCTTTTTTTAATATTTTCTTTCATTCCTTTTTCGAATATTTTCTTTCATTCCTTTTTCATTCATTTTTTAATCATTTCTTCCATTCTTTTTTTAATCTTTCATTCCTTTCTATATTCCTTTTTTAATCTTTTCTTTCATTTCTTTTTCATTCCTTTTTAAATCATTTTTTTCATTGCTTTTTTAATCTTTCATACCTTTTTCATTATTTTTTTAATTTTTTCCTTTTTCATTCTTTTTTAATCTTTTCTTTTATTCCTTTTTTTCATTTCTTTTTTAATCTTTCATTCCTTTTTCATTCTATTTTAATCTTTTCCTTTTTCATTCTTTTTTAATCTTTTCTTTCATTCCTTTTTCATTCCTTTTTTAATCTTTCATTCCTTTTCATTCTTTTTTTAATCTTTTCCTTCATTCCTTTTTCATTCCTTTTTAAATCGTTTCTTTCATTCCTTTTTCATTACATTTTTAATCTTTCATTCCTTTTTAATCTTTTCTTTCATTTCTTTTTTATTTCTTTTTTAATCTTTTCTTGTGTTCCTTTTTCATTTGTTCTTTCACTTTTTTCATTCCTTTTTAATCTTTTTATCATTCCTTTTTCATTCCTTTTTAAATCGTTTCATTCCTTTCTACATTCCTTTTTTAATCTTTTCTTTCATCCCTTTTAAAAACTTTTCTTTTCTTTTTTTAAATATTTTTCTTTTCCTTTTTTAATTCCTCTTTTAATCTTTTTTCATTCCTTTTTTCAGGCCTATTTTTCATTCTTTTTTTTTCTGGCTTTTATTATTTTCTTTTTTTTTCTTTTTTGCTTCTTCCATTCTCAATTCCTTTCCCTTTTCCCTGCCAAACATACCTTTCCGTTTCATATTATAATCTTAAGATTTTATTCATCGTTAATTTAATATTTCCCTGCCTGTGATTTCGTAGTTTTGTTTTGTTTTGGTTCGTTTCTCTATTCCCTTTGTACTATCTTCAGACACCTTACATTGTAATGCCGAATTCCGACATGAAGGATTCATTCCTATACAGTTCAATTTACGATACAACAAACGCAGTCAGCTCATAGTACATGTTTATAATATTTTAACCCGAGAACACTAAGCATCAATTAAAGTTACACCACTAATAACCATGGGTATATCATACCCGATATTGAAAATATCAAAAAAAAAAATTAAATATAAATCTTTATTTGAAATATTTTACATGCAGGCAATTCCAACTCTGTACTTAACATTAACAGGAACTGAAAAACATATTATTTAGGTAAGCAAATCAGGTACTGAAAACTGTAATTAAAAACAGGAAAATTTGCGCTGGGTACTATATACTCATGATTAGTGTTATAGGGTTAAAACAAAGAACTAATTTATACAAACGTTGTAGTTTATTGTCAAAAAGTCACCAGAAAATTTTTTTTTATAGTAAAAACAAAAAACCATTGTAGTTTAACTAAAGATACTATCCTGGTTGAATTTCAGATTGTTATTTTACAGAAAAGTACACAAATTTGTTTATCTATCTTACATGTATGGTTTATCTCCTTCACTTTAATATACTAACATTTATCTACATGACTCTATTCATCTGTGTTTCCTGTCTGTCTGTCTGTCTCTCTCTCTCTCTCTCTATATATATATATATATATATATATATATATATATATATATATATATATATATATATATATATATATATATATATATATATATATATATATATATATATATATATATATATATATATATATATATATATATATATATACACACGTGGCTGAATATCCGTATTCTGACCATGAGACCTGGGTTCGATCCCAGAGTGTGGCACCTTTGGAAAGTGACTGAAAACCATATCACGGGTTGACGAAGCCGTGTTTTTGTACGCGGAAATGTTTTACAGGTAATAATTTTTCATGGGAAGCCGACTTAATTCGATTGCGATAATTATTAATTCTGTAGTGAAAGGGCCATTCAGATTTTCCTACATATTGTTTCTGGCATAGTGTGCATTTTAGGAGGTAAATTATGTTATGACTTCTACAGTTAGAGTCGTGGTAGATTTTGAATGCAGATTTAGTGACTTAGCTAGTGAATGAATTCGTGCGTCTAATGTGGTTACAGCATAAGCTTCTTTTGTTGTTACATGGTTACCTTCATGTATATTAGGGTGTCTTCTCTAAGTGTGGAAATTGCTTTATTTATTTGTTCCCTTATTAGAATAGTATTTTCTGGCACAGTTTGTGTGATTAATTTCGTTTAGTAGGTCTGTTGTGTCTCTGATGTAGGATTTTACTTCCTTAGCTAGGGGTTGTATGTAATGGTCTACGTATTAGGAAATTTTGGTCATGTGGCAGTTGAATGATGACATGACCGGCCTTCCTGGGTTGTTGCTTTTGTGTATTTTGGGAAGGAGATAGAAGCGAGCAGGTGTGATGTTTGTGGGTGTAAGTGTTGTGCATATTTCCATGTCGATTAGATTGTTGCGAAGCATTATGCTTAGTGAGCTAGTTAATTTTTTTTTTTTTTTTGGTTTTCGGGAAGAGGGTCTATAGGTAAGCTTTTGTAGGTTTCTTTGTCGGCGAGCTGATTGTTGGCTTCTGTAATGTATTCTTTGATTCCCCAGATCACAGTGGCACCCACTTTGTTATCCTGTGTTATAATTAGGTCTTCTCTATGTATCAAGGGCTATATGTTCCCCTTCAGTAATATTGTTGCGTGGCAGCTTACGTGCTATTGTTTTCTTTATGTCATTTTTTACTGCCATTTCAAATTTCTGTATAGTAATGTCTGTGTTTTGTCGGGTGAATGTAGAGTCCTCTTTTAATGTATCAAATATGGAAGGTGTGTGATCATTGCCCCGTAGTGGGCTTTTAGCCGTATTCTTCTGAAGGAGGATTTCGGGTCTTTTGCCAAGGTGCCTTTATCAAACCTTGAGGTACTAGGGCTAAAGCTGAGTCTTTTATTTAATAACCTGAATGTTTTGAGTGAAAATTTATATATATATATATATATATATATATATATATATATATATATATATCCCAATATTTTCATATCTATCTATCTATACCAGAATTTTCATCTATCTATCTATCTATCTATCTATCTATCCCATTTTCTATATGAGAAACTGGGATAGATAGATAGTTTACCTATATCAGAATAGGCGCTTGTGGTATTATTTGATTTTCTTTCACTTTATTTTTGTTATTTCTGTGAACTACGAAAAAAAAAAAACAACAGAAATATAAGAAGAGAAATAATAATAATAATTGAAAAGCGAGAGAGCTAAGTACAACGTCATATAGGCCGCCATTAAGAGTTTGTAGTATCTCGTCTAGCAACTTAATTGGTTTGTACTTTGGCGCTGTGAAATTACGTGTCACTGAATTGGAGCCAAGAATGGGTGTGTGTAAAAAAAATAAGGTCTAATAAATTATGATATGCAAATGACAACGAGGCTGGAGAAAAAAGAACGAAAACAAAAGGTCACAATACAGAATGGAAAATACGTAGAGGGTTAAGAAAGAAAGAAAGAAAGAAAGAAAGAAAGAAAGAAAGAAAGCAAGAAAGAAACAAACAAAAAAACAAACAAACAAACAAACAAACAAACAAACAAAATAAAATAGCAAGCAACGAAAGAAAGAAAGAAAGAAAGAAAGAAACAAACAAACAAACAAAATAAAATAGCAAGCAACGAAAGAAAGAAAAAAAGAAAGAAAGAAAGAAAGAAAGAAAGAAAAGGAAAGAAACAAACAAAAAAGCAAAATAACAGGGAACGAAAAGAAAGAAAGAAAGAAAGAATGAAAAGGAAAGAAAGAAACAAAAAGCAAAATGACAGGGAACGAAAAGAAAGAAAGAAAGAAAGAAAGAAAGAAAGAAAGAAAGAAAGAATGAAACGGAAAGAAACAAACAAAAAAGCAAAATAACAGGGAACGAAAAGAAAGAAAGAAAGAAAGAAAGAAAGAAAGAAAGAAAGAAAGAAAGAAAGAAAGAAAGAAAAGGAAAGAAACAAATAAACAAACGAGCAAAATAGCAAATAACGGAGAAATAAAAAGACAAACAATCAAAATAACGAGTAGAGAGAGAAGGAAGAAAAAGAAAGGAAAAAGAAAGAAAGAAAGAATAAAAAAGAAATTTGAAATTGTATTCAAAGATTTTGAAACGAAAACATTAAAGTGATAGAGAAGTTAAGAACCAAAACGAAATAAAGTAAAATGTGAAAAATATAGAAGACAAGAAAACTTGGCGGATGACATAGAAAATATTTAGTTATTTAGAAACAACAACAAAATAACAACACCAAAAAATGCGCCAATAAAAAAAGGAAAGTTAAAAAAAAAAGAGATAAAAAAAACACCACAAAAAATCATTAACAAAAAGTGTTCAATTTTCCAGTTTTAATTTGTGGCCCTCATTTTTGTCAATATTCGTTGCAATTCGCAGGAAAGATGACCTTGGCCTTACACAAGATCAGTGCCTTTGATTTAACTGCATTTGTCGGGAGGGAATATTTATTATTGGCATGCAATAAAATAAATATAAAAAAGTCGCAAATATCTAAGATTAATTTAGGCGCACGAAATGATGTTTTAGCAAGTGAACCATTTTAAGTAGGACGTTATAAAGCATCACATATACACAGATTGTAAACAATTCTTCTCAAATTACATTTATGACACATTAAAGAAAATAATATATGATCATGCAAGGGACAAAGTTATGCAACACACTCAATTCATATGTTTGACGCCGAATCCATCTTGATCTCTATTTTGATCTGGAAAATGAACATCATTTTTTCTAACAAGGACGTACTGAAAGTTGTTTTTTTTTAATCAATACAACCCAAGTAAGGCGATTATGCCACTAAGACACAAGGGGTTATTGGGAGCGAAAGAGAATGAGCTGAGTTTAGAAGGAACCGAAAACCCAATCCTAAACAAGAAATGAGGGATAAGCCTCTACTCCTGTTCAAAAGACTGGGAAGGCGTGAGAACCGGACGACAGGCGAACCTATCTATTCCGATAGAGGAATAAATAAATAAATAAATAAAATTTCAGAGTTTAGGCAGAGACGTGTAGTGTTAACGTAAAATTTAGAAGGAACCGGAGACCTAATCCTAAACACGAAACAAGGGTTAAACACGAAACAAGGGATCTCTACTCCTGTTACCGGAGTGGTGTGTGAACCGGAAGATAGGTGCCTTGTATGCCCCCCACCTCTACGATTAATATATGACTGAGATATTTCGGGGGATTCCCATTTCTTATAAAATTCATATTAAAACAATGTGAGACTATTAATAAACAACTGAATGAAATTAGTTTGTCTAATTCCTACAATGATAAAAGCGTTTAGACAATTATTTTTCGTTCATATTTCGTTGGACTTGTTAAAATAAAATTGCTCCTCTGATAATGTCGTTTTTTGTTGTTTTGTTTTTGTTTTTTTTGTTTGTTTGTTTGTTTTTTATACAGTTAGTTCATACCACAAAAAGCCCGAGAACCACTCAGGGTAGAAGATGACCGAGCGAAGTTGTTGTAAAGGAGAGGAAGAAAGAGAGTAAGAAGTGCACATTATGAAGACATGTACGATAGATATCGGTTGAGTCTGGACTTGAAGAATGACCAAATTTTAGTTGCTATGGAAACATCCTCTCGGGAGTTTGTTCCATAAGGGAACAGTTTGGGGGGAAGAAACTGGGAAGTTTGGAGGAGTTGCTTCCCTCTGCGTTTTGTATACATAATTTTACGCTAACTGTTCGAATGAGCTATGATATCTAGACTTTATGAATTTAAGCACTGAATCAGTCTCTGGACGAAGTGTCATCAATATAAAGTTGAGCTGGATAGATGTAGCCGTAGGTTCTATGCTAACAGTTTCTTCTATCGCACTTGTCCCTTGTGGAACACCTTTCCGGTTCCATGCTTTCCAGATAACTTTAATCTGCAGAAATTTAAAAGCGATGTCAATCGCTATCTACTTGCCTCTTGATTACTCTTTTGTTCTGGCTCCTTAGTAATATTTCTGTTTTCTAATCCTTCCACATCCATTAATCTATTTGTGTCTTAGTGGCTTTACTGCCATAGGGTGAACACGATTAAAGAAAACAGCCTAAGTGGCACTTAATACTTATCAAATGAACTCGAAGGGAATGGGGATAATTTGTCACCGTGAACATGACAACTAACTGAAGGTCATAGTAACTTATCCAAACATCTGCTATAGTAATAGCGATAGACTAGTGAGAGGCTAGCGTTGTTTCACCCGTGGGATAAGAGTTGCAGAGCGGAGAATAATTCATCACCCACAAATTTGCGTAATCGTTTTGAACTCTGTCGAGGCTGGACTGGTCAGCACTCAGCTCAGATATGGCACCAATACTCCATTCTTGGTCTTGTAAAGATAAATCTTGGCAGCAGAAGTCGGGTATTTTTTTGGAACGATTCAAAGAATTGGCCTTTCAGTATTTTTTGCGATGGCACAAATATACGCGTTCTATTTGAGGTTGGTTGGTTGGATGATTGGTTGTTTGATCGATTTTGTTTAGCGGTATATCAACACCTTAATGGGTTATTTAATGCCGAAATCTAAATATTTTGAACGCAACTGCATGTTTTCAACTACAGCAACTACAGATACAATTTCCTTTGGGTCAAATCAGACTTCCCTATCTAAATATTTTTGGCACTTGAAAGAAAACAAATAGGACACCTAAAGTAAAATGGAAAATTATAAACAGGGCTAGAACATGTAAAACTTGGGATGACCCATGCCCTTTGTGCCTCCATGAGAAATTGCACATTATTAAGCTTCTAAACAATAATAATCTATTAAACAATAGACATGAGTTAACGGTTTTTGTCGTCATCATCAGATTTATGGTTTGAATAATTAGCTAAAAACAAGCATACAATATAATAACTTGATTAATCCATAGCCCAATCATCAGATTCATGGTCTGAATAATTAGCTAAGAACAAGCATACAATATAATAACTTTCATAATCCATAGCCCAAATAAATAGTTTAAATACCCTACAAAAAAGATAACCCTTTATGAAATCGTCAAAAAACAAACGTTACGGCAGTTTTTTATATGCACAAATCCCTTTCATCATAAAAAAAAAAACAAAATAAAAAATAAATAAATCTCCATAGACACGCATACCAGGCTAGGGTGAATACATCTTTCGTTTCAAATTTAGACACCCCACCTTTCCCTGACTTGACATCTATGAAAGTAACTCTATACTGATACTTATTATTAACACCCAACACACGCCTACCCAATTTAAACAATTCGCCCTAGCTGTTACCATGGAAATTTTGATTTCAATTATTAAAACACGTAAATTTCAAAAATACGTTATTCAAAAAAAAAAAATTCGCTTGAAGATGGAACAGAGCTTACTTTAACTCAATTTAATTCAAATAATTATATTGAAGTTTTCAGCTCTTGTTTTGAAACATGAGACCTCTTATGTCGCGAGTTGGAATCATATTTTTAAATAAATAATATATATATATATATATATATATATATATATATATATATATATGTCTGTGTGTCTGCGTGTTTTGTGTGTGTATTGATGTAATAGGAACAAACACCTAGATTAATGATCCAGTTATTTAGTACTTATGTTTTTATATTTCTAAAAACAGTGCTCGATTCAGAAGTAGAGCTTAAATTATAATTATTTTTTTAAAAAAATATGATTCCGTCGCGACACAGAAATTACTATGTTTTGAAACTGGACTCAAATCCTAAAGTTTAATTTCAACATTAAGCTTAAAATTTAGAGTACCGTTTCATGCTCAAGGATGTTTAGAATGATGTTGATATATATATATATATATATATATATATATATGTGTGTGTGTGTGTGTGTGTGTGTGTGTGTGTGTGTGTGTGTGTGTGTGTGTGTGTGTGTGTTGCTTCTAATTTTACTATAAAAATGTATTTTTAATTTTTATACTTTCATAGTATTTTGTTTTTGATTGGGGATTTTCCTATTTGCCAACGGTGGAGACACTAACAAGGGCAAACACCCCGGGTCAAGGAAACAACAGGAATTCAGGGATGGTTCCACACCCCTCAAAACATCCAATCTCCCAATTAGGTATTGCTGCTGGATTTGAGGTCAAAAATGAGTTTTAGACCCAGTAGGCGTTCAAGACAAGGATTCTCTTTGAGTGTATAACCCCTCACCAGAATTTGTGCGCTTTTAGGGTCTTTTTGGCGAAATGACGAAAAGTTACTAACTTTGTTTTAGAATTATTGAATGATACCAGCCTGTCTTTCCCTATGAGTGTTATAGAAATCAGCTGCCAGGGACTGGTCACCCATATATTTGAAGGCCCACCTAAACACCGTGGTGTCATTTGCATATATATTTACTGAGAATGCTCTTAGGAAGATCGATAATACAGGGTAGAAACAGGGTAGAGCCGAGTAGAAAGCTTTTAGGGACACAAATATTGAACTCATGTACCTTAAGAGAACTGACCATTAACGTCAACCTTCACAGACCGACCTGAGAGGAAGGATAACTGATAGGAGTCTCCCAGATATTCCATAGAATTAATTCATGACAATCTTCGACGGGACTTTTACCTGCAATTCCCGGCTTTAGGAGACTGGTGCTTTATCCATTGGGTCATGGAGGCTTCGTATTAGTTAATTGATATAGAAGATCTTGTGTTATTGAAAACATTATTATTATATTATATTATTATTATTATTATTATTATTATTATTATTATTATTATTATTATTATGTGTCTACCGTATTTTTCGTTGCTAATAAGTCGCTCCGATGTATTAGACCCCACCCCAAATTTTGAAGGATGAAATCGGAAAAAGTTTTTTTCCCCCTTTTACTTCATAGCCCTCTCTATTAACCTCAATTTTACACACTGAATAGCCTATTTTTTTCATCATGAAAACCTGTCTAATCGTGACAAATTCATCACAGACCAAAAAGAAGTAACAGCTTTATGGTAACTATTTAGGATGTAATTATTAGAAAAGTTAACTCCCGTCACAGACTTTCGATTTATATGAGACAGGTTGGTTTTTTATAGGAAAAAGACGCGACTTATTAGCAGCAAAATACAGTAAATTAAAATATCTATAAATCAAATTTAAAATAATTGCATAACATAAATATTTAAAACTATACACCTCCGACGGGAGTCGAACCCGCAATCCCCGGCTTAGGAGGCCGGTGCCTTATCCATTGGGCCACGGAGGCTTCACATTTGCTAAAAGCTATAAAAGATGATTTGTAAGTGTCTACCGTCAACGAATGATCATTTAAGACAATTGTTCAGCATCTCCTTAATTAAGATCCAATGTATAAAAGGTTAATTGTCTTACAGTCTGAGTTGTTGAGTCGATGTGGTACAGATTTTTAGTTTCCTTGAAATCGCTTGGAAATAATTTGGATACTGATTTCATGTTCATTAAAGAATAAAGACAGTACCAGAATGTTTTCTTTTGCTCAGCCAGGGAAATATCTCATTGTTAAACAAATAATTCAATATCCTGGGTTGTTTTTACTAAATCCTTAACATTCAAAAAAACGTCCAACGAAAAAAAAATAACTTCTTCTTTTATTCTGCTTGCTTTGTTATTCCAAGATTTCAAACGATCCACTTTATAACTTTCCTCACGTATATCAGTCGAGACATATGACAAAAAAAAATTATCAATACTCAAATATTTTAATGTGTCTCTTTCAAAAAAAGGCGCCCTCGCAGAATTCAAATCAGCAGGGATTACACAACATAATGTACTTTGTCATTGTTGTTCAATGAGAAATACAACCAATTTTATTAGGCCTTTAAAAACGGACATTTTAAAAGTACATGTAATTCAAATTGATTGATTGATCCGTTTTCTACGGCTTATCAACCTTATGCTGGTTATTTAAAGCCAGAAAATATTTTTAAAGTGTAAGATTTTTTTAAGGTAATAATGGTTTAGTGATACAATTCTTACTAATTAACCCATAGCTGGGGGAAGATATGGATTGATACTTAATCTGAATTTGATAAACGAACAAGAAATTATAATGCGGATATGAAGATGGGGATGAATTCTATATTAAAATCAATATATAAACTGATCCCTCACTTTGTGGTCATTCATTTATAGCCTAGAGAATGTAAATAAATCTAAAACAATGCGTGTTTAGCTAATCAGTATTTCATTGATTGATTGATTCGTTTTCTACGGTTTATCAACCCTTTGCAGGTTATTTAAAGCCAGAAAATACTTTTAGATTTTAGGAACTTCTTTTCTTTTCTTTTTTTTGAGATAATAATGATTTTAGTAATACAAGTTTTACTAATTAACCCATAGCTTGGGGAGAAGAATAGTATTCATGCCTTTCTCAAGTGTATTTGCACGTGAGTGAATATAACAATGCCAAATGGAATTTGAACTCGGTTCTCCGATTAACAATTCCGAGCCATTATCCAATAAACCATCCTCACATCCAAGCTTACAGCACTTGCTATTCCCAGGCGGTTACCCATCTAGTTCCTAACCAAGTTCAACGTTTCTTAACTTAGTGTGATCGTACAGGAACTGGTGATTCAACGTGATATGGCCGTAAGCCAAAAAGTATATATAAATATATACACAAATATATAATTCAGAAGCGTTAGGTCTCTTTATTTATTTATTTTTTGTTATATTTTTCGATGCAACATTTTATGAGGTGTAATTTTCCTTACTCTTGCTATCTCTGTTATTTTTTAAATACCGTAATTTTTCGAAAATAATACGCACCCATAATTAATACGCACCTCAACAAATGATCCAAAAATTAACAAATATAGTTATCCCTATGTGTAATACGCGTCTATAAATTTTGTCAAAAAAAACAAAAATTAGTTACGAAGACATTTTTGTCGAAGTTGACATTAAGAATAAAATCGAAACTAAGCGGTTAAAATAATGTCGAAAATTACCAGCGGTTTTCCCGATTAATATAATATTTTATTTTAACGCCAAAATATCGTCAAAACGTGCGGGTTATAGTGTAAATTTTAAACAAAAAGTAATAGAATTAGCAGAAAGAATAGAAAACAGAGCTGCAGCTAGAGAATATAAGTTTATGGAGAAAGAATAAAAATGAACTAAAACAGTGTAGATCAAGTGCCAATGCTATAAGTAGGGAAGAAAAGCTCAATATCCAGATATGGAACAAAAAATCTTGGTATTATATATATATATATATATATATATATATATATATATATATATATATATATATATATATGTACCATAATTTCTCGAAAATACAATACTACGCACCCAAAAATAATACGCACCCAAACAAATGATCCAAAAATTAAGAAATATATTTATCCCTATGTATAATACGCATCTATAAATTTTGTCAAAAAAAAAAATTAATTACAAAGACATTTTGTCGATCTTGACATTAAGAACAAAATCGAAACTAAGCGGTTAAAATAATGTTGAAAATTACCAGCGGTTTTCCCGATAAATATAACATTTTATTTTACCGTCAAAATGTCGTCAAAACGTGCGAGTGAATAATAATTTGTTTAATGACAATTTAGATATTGATTCTATAATAGAAAGTGATGATGATGATGATGATGATGATGATGATGATGATGATGATGATTAAAATTTCAATAAATTGTTAACTGGATATACTTTTATTTCGAAATTGGCCTTTTTAGTGATTTTTTTTTTGATTTTTTTCGCCTTAATAAAAAATGCAGTTACTGATAAACATAAATTTATTGACAAAAGTGTTAAAATTATTATTGTTGGATTTAAAATGAAAATTGGGATAATATCTTTCTTATTTTAGAAAAATACGTATTTATTATTAAAAATCAATAACCAAAAAAAATATTTTGCTTTAACCCATTAATAATACGCACCCCTACTATCACCTGTACAGTAACAAATGTGTATTATTTTCGAGAAATTACTGTATATTTATACAGGGTGTGGCAAACATAGTAAGACGTTAGCTAGATGAAGACATCATTACCATTAAGGTCTTACCAATATTTCTGCCGCATCCTGTATATGCATCTATTTGCACTTTTTAATGACCCCCTTTTTAAATCCCTAATAAATTATTTCAGACCAATTTTCGTTTTCTACATGATAAAAATAAAACTTTCAATTCATTCCAAGTTCGCTTTTAACAAGCGGTAAGAAGAAAAAAAAAACACTGGTATTCTTCAACCAACGTTCTAAAATTCTGTAATTTTTCCCAGAAAGTGTATTCTGAAAGCGTTCGGAAGTTAGGACTACAATGTCTTTAAATGCTAGAATCAACATGTTTTTTAAAGGTTAGAGACGAAACACTAAAATTCTTGATGGGTAAATACATTACACAGAAAGTCTTCAAAGCATAGAAGCAACATTGTGAAATTCCTCGGATATTGGAACTGACAAACTGAAATATCCAAAGGCTAAAATCTTCATATCTTGAAATATTGGAATCAGCATTATGAAAATCTTCAAATGTTACAACAAATACTAAAAAGTCGTATCGGGATTTTTTAGATGCGGAATTATTCCATGCATTTCTCTTCGAATGTGCAGGATCCTCTTGTTACACAGAGAACGTTTCGGCTATTGTACATTCCGAGCTTCTTCAGATGCTTCACGTTCTTTTAATCTTCTGAGAATTTTGAACCAAACACTTTATTCAATCAACAGAGATAAATAACTCAAACACTGCGTTTATTTTACCGTTTGTGTCGCTTTTCTATCTATTCCACTGCAACTGAGTAAATGAATTTTCTCACTAGCCGACCCAGAAATTGAACTCACAACTTTTAGAAGAGAAAATAAGCTTCAACCAACGTGCTCAGCACTTCAAGAACAACAGACAACTGTAGATGGTCGGGCGCGGGGGGGGGGCGTAAAACAGCCGAAAATTTGTGAGTATAACAACCAAGATGAGTATATTAGTCCGATCAAAACGGGTATACACCCCGGGTCAAAATCTTAAGACCAGATACAAAAGGTTTAAAAAATATAAAATACTGTTACTTTAATCAAAATATATTTGCGAAACATTTACATTTAATTAGAAAATGTAGTTTATCAACAAACAAGTGAACATTTTAATCTTTTAAATAATTAATTTAAACAAACATTGAAAAAATGATTTTTTGGTTGGTCATAAAGATAAGACCATGTAAATAAAAATAGCAAATACAAATCAAATAAGTCACAATGACAATTTAATTCTCAGTACATCCTCCATTTTGGCAAATTACTTCGAAAATTCGCTTTGGCATCGTCATTATTAACTTCTACATGAGGGTGCTTGGGATGCTCGCCCAGGATGCATAAACTGCAGCATGAAGAGCAGCCACAGTTTCAAATTGGGATCCATGTTTATAAACATTCTTTGCCATCCATCCCCAAACATTCTCGATGGGGTTTCAATCTGGAAAGCGTTGTGGATTGCAGCAGTGTTTTGCTAGAAAATCCAGTTTTCTCCACGTAAATGAGGGCCTTCAGTAATTGGCGATGCCTTTCTTAACATGTCAGTGTAACTAGCAAACTGTTTGATGACCTTTTACATCCTTTAACTCAAGATTTCTATTGTACGAAAATGAACCCCAGACCATCATTGATCCACCTCCACTGTGTCAAGTTGAGAAAATTTTTGGGGACATCTTTTGCATGCCAATAACGCTGAAAACGGTCTGGACCATCAAGATTGAATTTTTTCTCGTCGGAAAACAACACTTTTTTCATTTATCCATATCCCAAGTTTGATAATTGGAAGCAAATTGTAAACGAGAAGTTTTATGGCGAAGAAGGCGAAGGCGAGGCCTCTGCGGCCGTTTCAAGTTCTTAAATCCTTTCTTATTTAAATGCTGTCGAATTGTTCGAGAATTGCATTAAGCATCTGTATACACTTTTATCTGATTTGATGTTAGGTTTGAATCTCTCTTAACTCTCGTGAGATTTTATTGGGGCGAACGCTTGATTTTTTAGAAGCATATGCATCCAGATTTTTAATGAAGTTAGCAATGATAGTTCTGCTACGGCCAATTCCATTTGCAATGGTTCGTTGCGAAATACCATGTCTTTGAATTTCAACAATCCTGCCCTGTACGAACTTTGTTAAAATGTTACCCTTAGCTAGTTTAAAATCTGAAATTTAATACTGGAAATGAGCTACGTAGATGTCTACACGCCTGAAGCTATGAGCACACTGACTAGTTCTAAATTTTTTGTCCAGTAATTTGTTTTTTCACATATGGTCTTATATTTATGATCAACCAAAAAATCATTTCTTTAATGTTTGTTTAAATTAATAAATTAAAAGCTTAAAATTTTCACTTGTTTGTTGATAAACTACATTTTCTAATTAAATGTAAATGTTTCGCAAATATGTTTTGATTAAAGTAACTGTATTTTATATTTTTACCCCTTGTGTATCTGGTCTTAAGATTTTGACCAGGGGTATATTAACAATACTCTGAACTTCTTCAAAGGTTAGAAATTACTCTCTGAATACTGTCGAAGATTAGAACAAAGAAATTTTTCTAAGGTTAGAATCAACATTTTGAAAGTCAATGTCAAATTGTGAAATTCTGGATATCTTAATGGCAAGATCGAATATGTATCATTACTTACGATTAAAATCTATAAAATCTTTCTCTTAAAAAAGATTTTCAGTAAAACAGGTTTCTCAAGTCCTGGAGCTTTTATCGCTCTGTCTAGTATTAATGGAGGTTTCCTTCCTAACCCTTTGTTTAAAGTAGTGTGGAAGGTTAATATCTTATATCATTATTTCCTTTTTTGAATTACACGTGCTACCTATTTCTTTGTTTATTTTGGTGGTGTCGATGTTGGAAGTCTTCAAGTAATTTATTTTTATTCTGTAAAGTTATTTGTGAATCTGTAGCGTCAGTCTATTAAACGAAAGACAGTCCTTATCAAGACCTTCCAGATTTCATTCACTTGAACCTGTATTTAATCATTGATCTGACTGTTTGGTTGATTTTGTTTAGCGGCATATCAATCTTTATGTGTTATTTAATCCCAAAATCTATTTTAAAAAGCAATTATATGCCTTCATCTACAGGTAAAATGTATTGTTGGTAATTTTGCTATAAAATATACAGGTTTTCCATAAAGTTCGTGTGCACTTTAGAGTTATAAATTATTTAAAGTGCACAGGAACTTTATGGACAGCCTGTATTGTTGGTCATTTTGCAATGAAATGTATCGTTGGTCATTCTACTATAAAATATACAGGGTGTCCATAAAATTCGTGTGCACTTTAAAGTTCTCAAATTTTTAAAGTGTACACGAACTTTATGGACACCCTGTATTATTGGTCATTTTACGGGAATATGTATTGCTAGTCATTTTGCTTTAAAAATGTATTGTTGGTAATTTTACTATAAATATGTATTGTTGGTAATTTCCTTTTAAATGTATTTTTATACTTTCACAGTATTTTGTTTTTTGTTTGGGGTTTTACTATTTGCCCATAACAAGGACCCTAACAGCTGCTACCACTCTACATTGATCTGAGGAAATGTTTGTATATAGCTGATAATTTGGACGTTTCTGAATGGGTTGGACCCCATACATGACATCCATATGAAAGTCTCGATCAGACGAGGCTATTTATGAACATCACTCAAGTCCTTAAGGTAATGCCTTGATTAAGTAGCGACTTGGGATATTGTACCCCGTAATATAAATAGTTTATATTTTTCCTAAGTAAGTTCACTACAAGCAAGACAATAAGACCACTAAGTCACAAGAGAATACAAGGTGTGGAAGAATTAGAAAACAGATACATTACTAAGGAGCGGGAATAAAGAAAGAGCAATGAAGAAACCAGTAGACAGCGATTGAAATTGCCTTTAAATTTTTGAAGATTAATGTTGGTCGGTAAGCATGGAACCGGAAGGAAGTTCAACAAGCGAGAAGTGCAAGAAAAGAAAGAGATAGCATATAAATAATGGCTACCGCTAGTCACCTCAACTGTAAATTAAATGAAACCTCGTTACCAGTCTAGTATTGTGCTTAAATTCATAAAGGCTAGGCACCATAGCAAAGAGCGATATTTATTTGTAATTTATTTACAAAATGTGGAACAAAGCCAAAATGGGGAAAAAATGGTCTTCTTCTGTCTTAATGTTAAACTAGCCACAAAGATTGACCCAAACATTTAACAAAATCCTTTACACCAAAACAACGCATTCTTACTTACCTTTCTTACTACATCCACCATAATACCTCATTGTGTCTATGAAAGTCCTAACTAAACCCCATTCATTGTCTGCGGGGAGGGGAATAAAACAACAATTTAAAAATGAGTATTTGCAATATGAATACACCATAGCAAAGAGCTCATCCGAACAATTACCATGAAAGTATTTATAGAAAAAGCTCAAGGAGGCAACGTTACGGCGGTGGGAAAGTAACTGCAAACGAGACGCCAGGTAAGGACCAATAATATTGCTGATTCTTCTTTGGATTTTATTAAGAATTTCTAGATATAAAGCAGGAGCTCCGGGTCATATGTGGCAGCAATATTCTAAACATAGACGAATGAAAACTTATGGAGGTGCAAGATAGGTTCCGTGAAGAAATAGATACCTTCCTTATAAAGTAACGGCTAATATTACCATCACCATAAGATGAAGAGAACAGATACTACACTTTGATTCCATCCCTATGGCCAGGGAGTGAAAAAAGCGTAATGAGTAGCACTGGCTGCTCGGTCGATGAATGCCGAATGTTTCCTTATAAGGAAACGGCTAATATTACCATCACAATTAGAGATGAGGAGAACAGATACTACACTTTGATTCCTTCCCTATGGCCAGCGAGTGAAAAAAGCGTAATGAGTAGCACTGGCTGCTCGGTCGATGAATGCCGAATGTTTCCTTATAAAGTAATGGCTAATATTAACATCAACATTAGAGATGAGGAGAACAGATACTACACTTTATTCAATCCCGATGGCCAGGGAGTGAAAAAACGTAACGAGTAGCACTGGCTGCTCGGTCAATTAATGCCGAATATTTCCTTATAAGGGAACGGCTAATATTACCATCACCATTAGAAATGAGGAGAACAGGTACTACACTTTGATCCCGGCCCGATGGCCAGGGAGGGAAGAAAAGCGTAACGAGTAGCACTGGCTGTTTGGTCAATGAATGCCGAATGTTTCCTTATAAGGAAACGGCTAATATTACTATTACCATTATATGAAAACATTTGGTACTCATTGTCCTAGCAACCATTGAAACTCAAGGGATGCTATTCTTCACTGCCTCGTTATCGGGTTGGGATCAAAATATAGTATCTGTTTTCCTCTAATGACAATAGTATTTTTAGCCGTTTCCTTACAAGTAAACATTCAACATTTATTGACCTGGCACTCAGTGCTATTTTCGTTTGAAATTTATACGGTCTTTCTATTAAAACGATTTTTCAAGAAAATAAATTTCTCAAGTTCATTTTCTGTTATCACTCTTTCCAGTATTGATGGAAGTTTCCTCCCTAAACTTTTATTTAAAGTAGTGTGGAAATTAACAAGTGATTATGTGGATATTTCCTCTACCGAGTCACATATGATATCAATTTTAATTACTGCCGCTTTTGAAAGTCCTCAATCGACGCGGTTTCTGTTATTTGGTACAGTACTGTGTTTGTGATTGCGTAGCGCCTGTTCTCAAGATTCAAACAAGGATGGTCCTCGCCAGGAATAATAAAATTACCTTTTTCTATTTTATATTTGACTTAATTTGATTGCCACCCATTGGATAGAGTTTTTGCTTTTTACTAATCTTCACCCAATACAAGGACCAAGAGCTACTCAAGTTAGAGGGTTACTTTGTGGAGTTATATTAGCGTAGAAGAGGACAAGGATTATGAATTTGGAGCTAAAGTAGACTTCAGAAGGGACCGGAAATCCAATCCTAAACAGCAAACAAAGGATAAAACTCTAGTCCTCTTTAAAAGGACGGGGAGGAGTGTGAACTGGACGATAAGCGAAACTCAATTTTTAAAAGATGATTTAATTTTAATCGAACTTTTGGGTGTGCGGTGGTGTAATGGAAAGCTCGAAATGAGAAACCGAATAGCCGAGTTCGAATTACAGTCGTTTTTGTTATATTGACATACGCGCAAATAACTTTAGGAAATGTATGAACATATATCTTCTTCAACGAACCTTTAGCTATAAGTAAATAGCAGGAGAGACTGGGCCCTATAACCTTAACTGAAAACCAGTCTATAAAGAGGAAAACTCCTTGAGAGGGTTGTATTTTGTCAGGCTATCAAGGTACACCACTGCTGCTACGACTGCAGTAGATATGGTGGCACTACGGTCCTAATGATGACATTTTATATTTTGCTTCTCTCTCTCTCTCTCTCTCTCTCTTTCTCTCTCTATCTCTTCTCTTTCTCTTTTTCTTTCTCTTTCTTTCTCTCCCTCTTTCTCTCTCTCTTTCTCTCTCTCTTTCTCTTCTCTGTCTCTATCTCTCTCTTCTCTTTCTCTTTTTCTTTCTCTTTCTTTCTCTCCCTCTTTCTCTCTCTCTTTCTCTCTCTCTTTCTCTTCTCTGTCTCTATCTCTCCCTTCTCTTTCTCTTTTTCTTTCTCTTTCTTTCTCTCCCTCTTTCTCTCTCTCTTTCTCTCTCTCTTTCTCTCTCTCTCTCTTTCTCTTCTCTGTCTCTATCTCTCTCTTCTCTTTCTCTTTTTCTTTCTCTTTCTTTCTCTCCCTCTTTCTCTCTCTCTTTCTCTCTCTCTTTCTCTATCTCTTCTCTTTCTCTTCTCTTTCTCTCTCTCTCTTCTCTTTCTCTTTCTCTTTCTTTCTCTCCCTCTTTGTCTCTCTTTCTCTCTCTCTTTCTCTTCTCTTTCTCTCTTTCTCTTATCTTTCTCTTTTGCTTTCTCTCTCTTTCTCTCTCTCTCAATCATTTTACCCCAAACAGGGCGGTTATGCCACTAGTATGCAGGGAGTTACAGGAAGTGAAATTGAAAGAGAATGAGAAATAAAAGATTTAGAATAGTGTGTGTGTGGGGGGGGGTAAGGCCTAAAATGAGGAAAGGACTAAAAATAAACAGAGTTCAAGAAGAAAAGAGATGGCCACTGAGATTGCATTTAAATTTTTGAAGATTGTACTTATGAGGGAAGCAAATGGAAAAGAGTTCCATAGACGGGAATTGCAAGAAAAGAGACGCTTGGAGTAGAAGTGGCGGTTTCATTTATCTGTTTCAACAGTAAAACAGTAAAACCTAGTTGCCAATCTAGTAACACACTTAAATTCCTGTAGTCCGGACAGCAGTGAAAAAGGCTCGTCAGAGCAGTTGCCATGAAAATATTTGTAGAAAAGACAGAGGGACGCCACGTCGGTGTGAAAGTCGAGATGCGAAGTCAGGATCGATTACATTACAGATCCTTCTTTGGATTTTACTTTATTTTTCTCCCCGGGGGTGACTGTGGTTTGATGGTTAAGAACACGTAAAATAGAATCAGCGATTGAAATTGCCTTTAAATTTTTGAAGATTAATGTTGGCCGGTAAGCATGGAGTTTAAGCATGTTAAGCCCTTGGGAAAAGGACTGAATTTGCTTCTATCCTGAGCCTTTAACAGTTCAAACTTGGAATCGCCCCTAAAATGATAGTCCTGGAAAAATCTACAATTAATGACTTTCAGGGATCGTTCAAGTAATAAAGACAAAAGTTCATTGCCTCATGTGTCAAATGTCATGTGTCATGAAGCAAAGAAAGCAATTTTTCTTTGATATTTTCTCTTTGTCTCTGTTTCTTTTCTCTCTGTGCGTCTCTCTCCTTTTCACATTACACCTCTTTTTTACACACTGTTTTTCTTTCCTAGTTTCTTTTTTTATTTTTCACAATTTCTGTTTTCCGATTTTCTTTCATTTCTTGTCGTATTTTAGATTCCTTAGCAATCCCACAATGACCGACAGAGAAAAGAAAATGGAAGTGTGAACCATAACGACTATAATGTCGCCAAGCCCAGTGGTTCCCACTCTCTCTCTCTCTCTCTCTCTCTCTCTCTCTCTCTCCCTCTCTCTCTCTCTCTCTCTCTCTCTCTCTCTCTCTCTTGGGCCGCATTTTCGGAATGAAAATTTGCTCGCGCCTCACCAACTTTTATGTGATAAAAAGTACATTTAAAAATAAAAGCACAGAGATAAAGGGAGATAACTTCGGATTCGAAGTCAGAACATTACCATTGATAACTCTCTCCTCCAATTTGCAGACCCTAGTTACTATATTCTTAATACCTGATATAAAGCAAAAATATAACAATGATAAAATTGGTCAACAATTATTTATAACTATTTATACTAGGACTCATTCATGCAATTACAAGTAATCCATAATAATGTTTTAAATTTTGAAATCATATTTATTTTTGACATATGAATGTTTTGAAGCTTCTTTGCTTGTCTTTTAATCATTATGCCTCCCCTGCTATCCTCTTCCGCCATGCCTATGAGGCACACCTCACCGTTTGGCAGCCACTGGCCTAGCCTGTAGCAAAAAAAGGCTGTATTACATCCGTAATCAAACTTGTGTCAAGGAGACTCGTATTTTAAGAAAAAGAAAAACTATAAATATATGCACTAACACGTGCTTCGTATTTTCAAGTTTTGTTTGTTTAGCTCGGTCTGTGAGTATTTCGTAAACAACTTGAAAGATTGCAAATTTTGAAAACATCTGTAATCCATTCGCTTCTCCTAACGGCTGCACGCTTATCTTTTTTTGCCCTCGTAGAGAGTAAAAAATAAAACCCAAACTCTCCT